>SMDT01002692.1:0-16645 GCA_005392925.1 Aquilaria sinensis | reverse complement strand
CACCTCCTATGTGCTTGGCTTAGGCCAAGGAGAACCAAGGAAAAATGAGAGAAAACAGAAAGGGAAGAAAGAAGAGCCATGGAGACTGGCACAATGACTTATGTGCAAAACTGGAAACTATCAGGACTTAGTTGCACATGGAAAACGTACTATGGGAAAGCTGACAGAAAACTGAGAAAGGGGACCAAACTGTGCACTAAGTTAAGTGGTATAAGTGAAACCACAAGTTTAAAGATGGCATTGTTGGCCATGCAAATTTCTATAATGGCTAGTGCAAGACTAGACCATTTGTGGGAGACAACAATGATTACTAGTCAAAATCTTGTCTACCACTAGTGTACTATTCACTAGTTACTAGTTAAACTAACTAGTCTTTATGTTAGTTACATGGCCGGTCATGCATGGGTGCTTATGACGCCTTGGTACTTGTGTTGTTTATTTGCTTGGCACTTTGAGCCATGTGTGGACTTAAGTGCCCATTTAGACACAAGTTTGAGTGGCGGCCTTGTGCATAAGTGGACTTAAGGGCTATATTGCGCCATGCAAAGAAATGGAAGTGAAATTGGCATTTTGGCTAACTAAAGCCAATGACTTTCGGCCGAAACTAGCCTAAGTCCATTTGCTTCATTTCAGGCTTCCTTGCCTTTGCTAAACCGAGAGCATTCTTAAGAGAGCTCCTTCACAATCTTGTCTTGATTTCAAGAACCTTGAAGCCATTTGAAGAATTCAAGCTAGGAAGGCTTGTCTCGGCATAAGCTCACTTGGAATCAAGCTTTGTTTATGAAGAAATGGTGAAGGGCCGAGCCATTTGAGCTAGGGTTCTTGAGGTAACCTTGGTATTTCCTTGAATCCATGGTATTTCTTTCCATGAACAAGGATTTTGAATGCTCATACATTGCTAAGCTTGGAGATTAAAGCAATTGAATTATTTGGTGGAAAACCTAGTTATGGCCGAATATGATGAACATGTGTTCTTGGTGTTCTTCTTGGAATTCATGGAAATTAATCCATGTGTGATGCTTGTTGATGATCATTTAACCTTGTGATAGGTTGTTTGGGCGAAGAACACCAAGATTGCGCAAGTTAGTGCTTTGGCCGAAAGTATATTTTGAGGTAACCCATGTTCAACCTTTGTTTACATGGCATTAACGCCATGAACCATGCTTAATGATGCATTGGTAGATGTGTGTGGCATTGGATTGAATGAAGAACATGTATATGTGAAATGGGCACTATGGCCGAAAGGGTGGAAATGGTGTTTACATGTATTTTGCTTAGTTACATGGTAATTGTGCCATGAGTAAGCTTATTAGTTGTTTGACTACTCATTTGGTGTAATGGAATGTTGAGTAGTACCATGAGATAAAAATGTGTGCTTTGGCCGAAAGCTTGAATTGGAGTGAAATGGTATATTTCACTTGGTTACTTGGCATTAATGCCATGGTTGTTGTTTATTGGAGATTATAATGGCTCATGGTATGTGAGATTAATGGGCAGCTTATGTTTAAGTATTTTGGCTTATATGGCCGAGAGCTTCAAAGTGTTGGGTGATAGTGTCTTTCATTGAAATCATGGTATTTGATCCATGGGTTATGTTGTTAATGATTATGCCTTATTATGGTAGGCATTGAGGTTGAAAGGCACTTGGACACTTGAAGTTTTATTGGAGACCGAGAGCTTGAGGTAGGGTTCACTACACTTGAGTTCGCTTGGTAATATATGCCATGGTTCAAGTGTTAAGGTGGCTAAGTGATGGTTAAAATTTGCCATGTGATCTTAGTTACTTGATGGGCTTATTGGTTATATTTGGTTGCAATGTTGATTAGCTAATTGACTATGGTACATGTACTAAAAATGCAAGTGAATGTGGCCTATTTGCTTGGCATTTTGGGAGCTCCATATGGAATGTTATTGGTAAGATTATGTGCAAGGATTGCACACGGGTACATGTATGGCTTATATGGCCGAGAGCAACAATGTGAAGTGTGTGTGAGTACTTGTGTGCCTTGGTGATTTCTTGTGCATGCTAACCCCCATTATTGTTATTGTATATGGTTATACCTGCTTTTCTTGTCTTTGTGTTTGTTTTGCAGGTTGAGCTAACTAATTGGAGGTTAAGCCTTGAGTGTTCACTCGGCTTAACTAAATAAACTCTTTAAGAGTTGGGTATAATGAAGTGAATCCTACTGAGTTAAACTCACTGCCCATTCTCCATTTTTTTCAGGCAAGGATATTCAGCCTGAGTAGTGCTAAGCTGCCTTGTGTGTGCACTTAGTGTTATTTGCTTTGTTGCTAAGGTATGTGCCAATGTGTGCTTGGCTTGACACTTTAGAATAACTTGCAAGTCTTATTGTGAGTTGGCCGAGACTTATGGTTTAAGCTTGCAGGCTGTAGAGTGGGAACTGTCTAGGGGAGCATGGATATCTGGACTTTAGCTCTGGTTTTTCTTTTCACCTTTATGACCATGAACATGGCCATGGGCTTGGTGTTGTAATGTGTGCTTTTGTATGGGATCCTTAAGGTGATGTTTGAGCACTAGGAGTTTGGTCTCGGTCTGTATATAACTCGGTATGAACAACTTATGGGTGCTTGGCATTATTAGCCATGTTATTTGCTAGGTAGACTACACTTTTGGTTGTGTATGTTGTAGTCTTGGATACCTAGATGGTGATGTTACTTTGAGAACCTTGTATGCCAAGTTATGTATGGGAGTATGGATGATTATATGTATGGATATGTGTTATAAGCATTATGGGCCAAGGCTTGGCACTTTTGAGTGTTGTTAATGGCATGACCTTGCAAGTTTTATGGTGCACCTTTGTATGTATGTTTGATGGCCGAGAGCTACATGCATTACTCCTTGTGGTTTTCCAAACTTAAACCAACATTGTGGGCTTCTTGGTTGCCATGTAGGTAGCACACTTGATTGCACACCAAGTATGCACTGGAAGTTGCATTATTTGTTGCCTTGCTTGTTATGCAAGAAAGTGGTTTGGGCCTTACTTACGCTGCAAGTAATTACTAGTTTGGTTTGAAAGCCACCTGGGCCACCTCCCAGGCCCATTACCTTAAGAAAATAAGACTTAAAGTTAGTTCCTTTGGGTTAGGCCGAGAGCTAGTTACCCAGTTTTTAGTTTGGGCTTGTGAGTCAGGTTGGCGACTTACAGGCCAGGGCCTGTGTGAGGTGTGACAACGTAAGCTAGCACTGCGAGCGCAAGAGAAACGCATCTACCGGGACGTGGTGGAAGCGTGGTGATCCCGAGAGGCTCATGTGGATACCATAGAGAGCCTGAACACGTCAACTGTTCAGGTTTTGTGATTCGACTCTACAGTTGAGTGAGAGATCTCAATCGAAAATTAGGTATGAAAATTTTCGAACACCCGGTTTACCCCGTTTCACTTGGATCCTGGAGGGTTTCGGTTAAATTCCGCTGCGCTGTTTGGCTCCCGAAACCCAACAATACCTTCAATCTAAAACTTTTTTAAATTTAGTTTAATGGAAGCAATTCATTCTCAAGCTAGCAACTCATGTCTTTTAAAGCTAAATGGAAGAACATCAAATTTTCATGCAAAGTAAAAAACATAAACCATGCTAAGCCAAAGTGTACCATGCAAAACCATTCAAACCACAAACCATGGATTGGGTGATTAATTGAAATTTTCATATTTCTTTCTTTCTTTTCCTTTTCTTCTTCTTTTCTTTTCATGTGCCAAAAATTTTAATAACAAGTATACACTACAAGAGCTCTATCTATACCCAAGCTAATTCTCAACATAATCCAAAATGATCTTTTGATCATACTCATGGCTTAGGAGAAGACCCTAACCTACTTCAACACTAAAAACAATAAAGTAGCATAATTTTATACTTTACTTTGTTATACTTCATCAACAATCAACCGCAAATCCATCAACCATACTTTTTGTTAAAACAACATAGAAACCCAAAACATAGCATGTTTTAAATAGTGTACTAAACACAAAAACTTGATGCAAAAATAGCTCTTGGAGACTATCTTCCACTAGCTTGCTAATGAATCACAAAAACATTTCAAAAACAAATTAAGTACAAAAGTGAAAGATCTCAAGAATCGCTTACTTGGTCTTCAAGTTAAGAACACAAAACATTAAATTAAAAACCACTCTTTAATAATAAAAACATGCTCAGTAAGATGATTCAAAATAATTTAGGCTCCCAAAATTTTAAAATTTTTAGAAAAATCACTAAAAAATAAATTCAAGAAAAATCAGAATAAATAAGGGCTAAACATAAAACTCATTCCCCTACACTTCAATTGTACATTGCCTTTAATTTACTAGCATGGAAAACAAAGTGAAAAAAAAAAGTGATAGAAACTAATACCACACTTGAAAAGAAAGTTTCAGTTACTTGTCTTGCAAGTCGACATCCCAAAAATTCCAAAAGTAGGGTTGATTCGAGCTTTCAATTAAAATTGAAAAGCTTCCATGAAAAACAGAAAAGATGATTAATTATAACATAAAATAAAAGAACTAGAATGAAATAATACAAAAATAGAAAAGGAGCAACCGATGCTCCAATAACAAAGTCAAGCATAACTCAGAAACATAAATAGAAATATAAAGCAAGAATAGCAGCAATATCCATAATAAGAACATAGCAGCAAAAAGTAAATGAATGAATGTATTGACACGGTCCCTCGTGGGCCTGCTTAGGAAGCCTATGAGAACTTGTCCTACACTAGTTGCAATTGGCTAATTGATTACGTGCATAGTAGTTAAAACCTTTATACTTCTAGTTAATTAATCCTATTATGTAGTCATGCATGAGTATGTGCTTTGAATTGAATGATTAAACCAGTAATAAAAACATAAAACATTGCCATGGAATTTCATTAGAATTGAATCATCAAAGCCGTCAAAGCATACAATGCATTTATGTGGTTAACTACACTTAAGCAACAGCGTGTGAACATCCAAGCAAAAGTAGAGTGCAAGGGAGGCAAACTAGTGTATGAAAACTATACACTGAACAACACTATTGAGATCCAAAACTAAGCTCCCACTTAGAGTAACTCCTGGTGATAAGCTTCAAAGGCCTCCCTTATGCTCTACTAGCCTCTGTTGCCCAAATAGACAACTGTAGTTAGAAGAATAACCTAACCAACATGCAAACCACAAAACTAGAATCATAAGGATTCAATTAAAACATATGTCTGCTTGTGAGCTTAGCTCAACAACCCTCAATGGTAGCTAGCTCAGCGACACCCAAAATCTGCATAACATGAAACTAAGGGAGTGAGAATCTTATGATACTCAATAAGGGATATTCAACTTGGAAGGAAAACATTAAGGGCAACACATATATATGTATATATAGTCTACTGTGAGCTCATATAGTGTGAAGCTAAACCTATGCACATACATTTTAGTCCCTTAGGACTTGTCTTCTCCCTAGTCCTTAAACTACAAGGCAAGGCCTTGTCTACTGGCAACCATTACTTACTGGCCTAACTAGTGAAATTGAAAGCTAGTTCTAACCTCCCTTATGTTGTACAGGTGAACATGGTGGATGCACCTTGCTTGAGTTCCGAGGAACTCACTAGGTGTACTAAGCTTCCAGATAGTGCCTCAAGTCCTTAAACTTGCCTAAGTCATTTGTATACTAAGCTTCCACCTTAAACCTTTACGAAGAGTGCACTAGGTTCTTACTTGTTCCTTAAGTAATCTTGCCTAGGCTACAAGTGCACTAAACATTCACTTAAGGCACATACCTATCCACCATTACTTGGTTCACAATAGTGGAGCAGCAATGACCATGGGTGGACTCATTTACTAGGTTCTTTGGAACCCACCTAGGTGCACTAAGGTTTCCACATTGGAGCCTTAAATTCGAAGGACCAACTAGGCTTCCAAGGGTACTAAACCTTGTACTCAACTAATGGTGCTCCATTGTGGCCAAACATGCCTTCACTTTAAACTAAAATACATCTAAACTTGACCAAATATAGGCTTGGTGAAAGCATGAAAATTGTATTTCTCCCTCTTAGCTTCATGTGAAATTTAGAATCATCTCAATCAGATACCCGAGGAAAAAGTTATGATGAAAATACTACCGTGTGTCAAAGCTGGTGGTGACGCGTCGCCAACCAATGGAGTCACTTCACCATAGTACAAAACCCATTGGCTTTATCACGAAGTGCCTTAAACCTACATGTACACATTCACTAGGCCACAATGCACCATTCTTGCCAAGCTTTCAATGCCCATATACATCACACTAAGCTTGGAAACCTATCTAGTCCACCATGAACATCTTCCTCCACAACTAATGCCAGTCATCAAATTCACACAAATTTCACCACAAACAAGCTATGAATGGCATCAAATACACTTGAACCTTAAATCCCTTACCTTTATTCCAAGCTACAAGCAATGATCAAGGACCGTGAACAAAGCCTCACAAGGTTCTACCTAACCTCTAACCTCTAAGCAAACCAAAGCAAATGGCACCAAATTAACATCAACCAAGAAAAACCCAAGCCTCAAATCTTCAAACAAACAAGAAACCTACATGAAATTCATGTTACCTTTCGCCCAAAATAGGGCACCAGCTAGAAAACATGAAAAACACCTCCAAAACCACAAACCAAGCTTGAAATAAGCTACCCAAGGCTTGTATACCCCTTGGCCTTTCAAATTCCACCAAGAACACTTGATTCTGAGTAAGAATTGAGGAAAAAATCCAAGGGAGAAGAGGGAGCTCGGGTTTTGGAAGCAAAATGAACAAAAGTGGTAGCCAAGTCCAATTTACCAAGTTCAAAAAGCCTTATTTCCTTTGGTCCCCAAACTTTCCTCAAATTTGAAAATGCCCCTTTCCCCAAATGGTAACTCAAGTCAAAACTTAGTCAAACCTTACATACTTAGGCTAATTTTTGGGTTTTAAACTATGATTAGATTTTAAAACACCTTTTTGACTCTCGGGACTCGGCCCGACACTTCGGGATGCAAAATTATCATTTCACCCCTGATCCTAATTTGGCGTCATAAACTTCTCAAAACTTAGTGAACCTTGCCTAACATACTTAATCTTGCTATGTGAGCTTAAAATAAGGTTCCAAATTTGGATTTAGTTTATTTTACCTCCTTTAGATAAGCTTCCTACTATGAAGGCTATAAAATTCTCCCTACCTTGGAGAATTTGGTCCTACAAATTTAATTTCCCTACCTTAAGAAACCACCCTAGGATATAGAGCCAACATATCCTAATCAAACCTACCAAGGGGTGTCAGTTACCCAACAACCCACTTGGTGCCAAACTACCCGACTGGCTCAGCTAATGCCCTTCAGGCACTAAAATCGGGCCCTGTCTCGTATAGGTACTAAGGCTAGTGCCATACTTTGTGATCACACCCCACTATAATCCCATTGCTGCTCATTATTTTCCCCACCTTTGCCTAACATTTCTTGGTTTGAATCACCTTATTGTAACACCTTCTCGATGACTATGGTATGGCTCCTTTTACAGCTCTCAACACATGGTGCTATTAAAGGATTTCCAGCTGCTCAACCTATCCCAGTGTAAGCTTAATGACTTTTTGAAAACATGTCCACTAGCCTTACATTGATAGCCAGCTACCAAAGCTCAGCACCCTGCAACTTCCTTCTTTTTCTCCTCCATGCCAAACCCACTAGTGTAAGCTAACTTAACAAGTTAAACTTGCTCGTTAACACTCACATTAAAAAAGACTCATTTTAAGTTCGACACCCAATGTCTCTATACCAAATGGCTTAGTGCAAGCTAGCTTAATGAGTATACAACTCGTTCACTATCTCTCACATAGCCAGTTCTTTACTCTAGGTTTGGTACCTGACAACTCCTAACAATTACTAGACTAAGTGCGTCACTAGTGTACTATGGCCTTGCCACATACACTACTAGCACCTTAAGGCATACTCCGCTCCAAGCTCTACTATACTCTAGGGCTCTTCCAATAGGTGACCTACCAAGAGTTGCAAATCTCGGCAAACCCTAGAATACGAGTCTTTGATACTTCCCTCGGACAGGCCCTATGCATTGGGCATACTGGTGCATTAAGCAAGATACCTATACAACACCCAAGCATTGTGATCCTATTGCCCTCACTACTCTAGAGTCTCCAACACTCGCATGCCTACTAGAAAAAACTTCTCTAGCATGAGTGCCAAGACCTTAAAGCAGCTAGTAGCCCTTGGGCATCGTTCGTGCCCCTTTAGCTTAGGCCTTCCAATGCCTAGCAATTAAGCTACCAACATGCTACCCAAGCCAAAGGTCTTGATGCTTTAGTTGCTCATTTGGAGTATCTTAGGTGCCCGAAGCCTACACGCTAAGTCTCTACACTTCCTTTACTTGGAGCCTAACAACCTACACACGCTAGATTATCTTTTCGGGTGCGTCCTTAGTACACTTGCTTCTCGACCGTCAATACTCACTCTATGCCTAAAGCATCTATGGGGTCCTTAGATGAGTTACAAGGTACTACCCAATCCTAGGCCAACCTAGGTGCCCTTGGCTTGGTAGTTGACTAGACATCTCAGCCCCATTCACTAGGCTTTGACATGCTTTCAGTCTTACTCTAGACCTTGACTACCTCACAGGCCTCTTGACCTCTAACACTGTCAAGCGACCTTCAAAAACCATCCATCACTTATCCTATGGTTACAAAGAACCATTTCCACCTTCCATACTTAACTACCATACCATGACTATGTTGTGTCATCCTTGTGTTGAAATGATTCACTCGTAGCTTTTGTCACGTTAACTTACCTACTTCATGGTAAATTTTGCTTGGTGCACCTGTTAGCCCCTAATCAATCTCACAAGTCACTAGCCCTTCCTTTACAAGGCATTAGGGTCAAGTGAATTGCTCTAACTTTAGGCTTAAAACTAGCTTAACCAAAACCCTCATTGACTAGCTACTCCAATGAACACAACAACTATTGGAGCCATTGCACAACACGTGAGCACAGTTGTACCTATACTAGACCTGACACTTCTAATTAGCAAGCAATAAATTAAACTAGGTGGGAGATTACTTCTTACTTTGGCTACTTGTGAGTTGACTCTCAACTGATCATAGTGAACTCTATCTCATGGAAACTCCTCGAACACTAACTTGAATGGTTAAGGTAAAACATGCTCTTTCTGGTATCAGCTGATCATTTCCAACTTTACAATCATGTTTTACTAAATTACTAGCATTAACTCAAAGCAACATGCAATCGCTAGAACTTCCTCATTTCAACTCAGGATTTAGTCATTTACCTACTTGACTAGCTTCACTAACCGAGCACTTTTCATCCACAAGTCATCTAAGTGGCCTTCAACCTCACCTAACCTAAGGATGATGACCATAAGTCACCGGCTATCCCTTGCTCCATAGCGATCAATCCTATTGCTTGGGCTGTCTTACTACCTTTTGGTAGTCGACCAAAACCCCAGTAACTACTCAATTCCTACTGGCTTAACCTTAGGGTTAACAGCTAACAAATGAACAAGCCTATCCATTCATTTTCCCCTGGGAGTTCTTTGCAACTTACTTCCTTCCATGGTTACATCCTGCATTCAAGGATTAGAAACAAAGTAAAAACTTACCTACTTACCTTATCTGTGTCTAACTAAACTGCTCCATTGCTTAGCCACTCTAAAGAACTCCTTCATTCAATTAGCCAGTCATTTGCTATAAACAGGCCACTGAACTAACTCATATAAGAAGACAACCTTTGAAGCCATAGAATATTTCCAATCTAAGCCATTTAAGCCTATATTTTGTGGGTTCACACACTAGTAAGTAGGTCCTAGGGTTTCAAGTATTGCCCAATATGTGGCGCATCTTTAAGTCCTAATGCACTTGGGTTTGCCCTTAATCCTGCTCAAAACTGCCACCTAATAAGCCAAATAAAACAATGCCAGTAATCAATGCTAGAGGTTACCAAGTAGGTAACAAATTGCTAGTGAAAGGGTAAGGACTTACTATTAGTGTTGTGCTCAAAAGCCAATCATGAGATGATTGTATTTTTGCACATTGAGTCATGATATTTTATTAAGGCATTAATCCAATAATTATGTTTGTTGTTTTGTTTCTGCGTAACTTAACAAACATAATCGTAACCTTAGAATAATGATATTCTTAAACATCCCTGGTCTAGTATTATTGTGGAGCGGGTTGCAATAATACATAACGACTAGCATATGTGGAGACTAATATGAGATATGTAGTCTACATATGGGTACAAGTTGGAGAACTTGTGTACTGGACCGACCCACCATGAGAATACTACATGGATCGTTATATGAGTGTCATAAGTGATTCTCATAGTGATCATGGTATATGTAGTCCTTCGACCTAAGATCATCAAGGTTCCCTACATGTGAGTCACATACTTTGATACTTTCCTTTGTTGCTCGTAACTGAGTGAACTTGAAGGAGGTCATTGGGTATGTCACATATCATGCGGAGGGATTTGTATGATCAAGATGGGATTTGTCCCTCCTATGTAACGGGAGTGATATCTTCGGGCCCCTTGATAGAGTGAGACTTAGAAAATGCATGGCCATGCTCGGATGAGTTGATATACGATATCAATGTCATCAGCTTAAGTTAGTCTACTCGGTAATCAAGAAACCAAAGATTGGGCTATACGAGAGTGACACATTCCATGTCTCGTGCTTAGTCTTGATATCTTGGACAAAGGGACAATGGCATATATCGGTGATGATCATAAAGGTTTAGTCGATTCATCGACAATCTTGTCACTTGGGTAGCAATGATGTGTTGCTAGACACCGCTCATTGCTTATGATCATAAATGTGATTTATGATCATTGCCAACATGGCAAAAGCCTATTGGGTCGCACACATAGAGCTATTTGGATCATTAGAGTGCATGGGCTAATTATTTGGGTTATGGTTTCACTTTAATTTCGTATTAATAATGGGCCCAAGAGTTGAGCCATTATTAAGCCCGAAATTAAATCCTAATTGGATTAGGGCTTTGAAACCCATTAGGCCTGGAAGTTGAGTCTCACTATAAATACAACTTTTAAGTGAGAAATTCGCAGGTCTCCTTGCCCTAGCCTCCCAAAAGGACAGCCACACTCTTCTCTTGCAATTCCTTGGATGACGCAAGCTAGCACTGCGAGTGCAAGAGAAACGCATCTGCCGGGACGCAGTGGAAGCGTGGTGATCCCGAGAGGCTCGTGTAGATACCATAGAGAGCCTGAACACGTCAACTGTTCAGGTTTAGTGATTCGACTCTACAGTTGAGTGAGAGATCTCAATCAAAAATTAGGTATGAAAATTTTCGAACACCTGGTTTACCCCGTTTCACTTGGATCCTGGAGGGTTTCGGTTAAATTCCGCTGCGCTCTTTGGCTCCCGAAACCCATCACTTACATTGCACTAGCAATGCAGTACCCATGAGTTCACTATAGCTACTCGTCGCATCCAACTGGTGGCTGCCTACTTTGACCATTTGACTAATCGAAGCAAAACTTTGAACTATTGCTCCAGTGTACTAGGCCGAGTCCGTCTGGAAACAAGTATTGTGGACAAGCTTGCTAGGCTGGTTTTAACTCAACCAAGCCCAAATATTACACTAGTTTGATGACCATTCAGACCGTTGATAATAGTCCTAGGTGCAACCTAAAAGCCATGCACTTTTCGCACCTTGGGCTTAAGCCCCTCTCCTACATGATCCATTCTTGTTCCTCAGTCTTTAGTCAAATTTAGCACTTTGGGCATATGCTCCTACTAGGTTGGATGAGCTAGCCTACACCTTGCCATCTCGTGTTTTCAACTCCACTAATTCTCTTTTGAGAGCAACTACATGCTATACCATTCACCAGTGGTCTAATAACGACGATCGTTAAGAGCCATAGTATGCTAGCTTAGGGCCTTGGTAATCTCGGCCCCAAGCTTTTACTCTTGAAATAAAGGTAAAAAAGTGCTCCACCCCTGTTCATAGCCAACTTGACCAAGTGCTTATCATTCGATCAGCACATCCTTAGCTCTTTCTAGTAGCCTACCCCATCCATAATGGTTTCAATCTTGGAGGTTTCCATACCTTCCTTATCCTATAGATCATGTAGCCTAAATCAAGTTCATGGTTCCAAAATAATTCCTAGGATATGGTCATATTCCAACTACTTATACCAAGGTGTTGCCCTACCTTGGAGCAAGCCAAACCAACTACCCCAATGTTGCCACACTAGACTACAAGGATCCATTCTTGAACCCTTAGCATCTGAAAGTAATCTTGACCTAGTTTCACCATCGCAAACTATAGACAAAGCTAGATGACTATTCACAGATGTTGGTTAGTACTAACTACCTTGTGTATACTCCTCAAAACTTAGTGAACCTTGCCTAACATATTTAATCTTGCTATGTGAGCTTAAAATAAGGTTCCAAACTAGGATTTAGTTTATTTTACCTCCTTTAGATAAGCCTCCCGCTATGAGGGCCATAACACATATGACCTACCTCACTAAAGAAGAAACAATGCTCTCCTCCTAGCTATAGCACGGAATCACAGGTGTTTTCCTCTACATGCATAGCTTTACCTGAATGCCCTTACATAAATCACATTCTCCACCCTCAATACTCTCTCATGACCCTTAGCATCACGGTTACCCTATTGTCTCATCAACTGCATGGACAACTCTAGGAAAACTAACCGAAGATGCAAATCATTCACAGCCTCTTTGATACTCCTCCACACAAGCGCTCCCACATTTATCGGGCCATCAATAGCCAACACATACAAAATCTCTACCTTCTCCTTAGTAACATATGGATTTTGTGTGGTGGGGAGCAAACTCGCATTAATGAATGTGAGCCAGGCCTAGAAATTAAGGCTCAACTGTGAGGCAGTGATGGTAGTTTGAAATCTAGGTTGAGTGATCCAAGCAACTGGTCTCCCATAGAGCACTATAGATAACCTTGGTGGCAACAACAAGTGAACCAACCCTCAAACATTCTCGATACCAAACAGTGTGTTGAACTAGTCAATGTGAATGGTCAACTACCATCCTCTCATTTTGACCTACATTAGTGGTTTTGGGAAGTGGCCACTGGCATGCGCATTTGCATAAAACTCACACACTAGCATCAACAACCTGGTGGCTATAGAGAACTTGCCATCCATGGCATCAAATGGTAGCTACTATAGGCTAGTTATGAAGGCTGGAATAATTAAAGCCTAGCTGATGAATCACCTTCTTCCTGCCATGGCCTCATGAACTTGAAAGGCTTGAAGGTAGATAAATCTATTATGTTCCTATTCGTGCTCCCACCAGGGTCCATCCTGACCTTCATTATTAGACATCTTGAAAAATGTAGAAGATTTTCCCCAATGTAACAACAATCTCAAACACCACACATAATCAACAATAATGTCTAAAATAAAAGCTCTAACAAAAATTGATAAAATTTCCTCATACAAAACAACTCTTTATTCAACTTTAGGCATTAAGGAGATTAAGCTTAACAACAAAAGCTACATGCATGATAATAATAAGAATTCAAGAAACTATAATCCATATTTAAGCTTTTTCTTGGCATCCAAGAAACCTATCCACTATCACACCAAAGACTACCAATTCTAAGAATTTATAAAGTTTCAATACAATTAAGATAACCAAGGCATTCTCAATAAATCATAAACCATATAATCATTCATTCAAGTCATAAATTTCATAAAATCAACATGCAACAAAATAAAACCATTAAACATGCAATTCCAACCCTTGTTCTTCCAAACATAAAACCCAAAAATTCAAATTCCAAAAATCATACTATCAACTTAAAACAAACATTAATGGGCATGCAATATCAACCAACTAAGTCAAATGTAACCTACCCAAAAAAAGAAATCAATTAAATCTTCCATAAAATTCAAATAAACTTAAAGAAAGAAGGCTACCTCCAAAGAGAAAATTAATGAAGGGGGGATCAAAATCTAGAATTCAGAAATGGAATGAAGTCCTTTAATGATGAGAAACCTTACCAGGGATGCAAGGAAGTTAGGGTTTGAGTTTGGGGACTTGGGGAAGAAGTTTGAGTGAGTTTCATGCAAAATGGGGAGTGAAAATTGTGATCGAGTATATATAAGTGAAACATGGCTTGTAACACAGGATAGAACACAGGTGTGTAAGCAACCATGTATATGTAACATAACTTCAAACATGGGCATGTAGCTAGCCGTGTTTGAAGCTTAGAGCCCAAAAAATTTTGAAAACAAGAAAACAATAGGGGGCAACTGTTGACACCCAATTTCGTCCGACCATTAAAAAATTATCCGTTAAAAAATTAAATTAAAAATTAATTTAAAAAAAAAATTATTATTATTATTATTATTATTACTAAATTTTTTTTTTATTATTATTACTAAATTTTTTTTTATTAGTTTAAAATATATTTTTGTTTTGTGAAGATTTGATATATGTGTGTATATGTGTATGTTTGAAAGAAAAAAAGAAAACTCCATAAAAATGACAAAATTAAAAAGTTTGAGGTAAAAATGATAAAATTGAGAAGTTTCGGGAAAAATTGACAAAATCTGAAAGTTCCAGGAGCATTTGGTAGTTTGTCACATCAATTTGGGGCCAGCGTAACCGTTCTGGCCCCAATTAACAGAAAACGATAAAATTGTCAAAATCAGAAGCTTCAGGAACTTATCCAGAGTCTGAGAGACGTAAAGGACTGAAACTGTTATTTTACCAAATTAAAAGATAAGTTTGAATTTAATTAATTTTTAATTTTGAACAGTCCAGCACCCCTTCCCCTATAAATAGGGGTCCAAAATATGTGAAGAACACAGAGAAAACAGAGAGAAAAAAATAGAAAGAAAGCTTAGAGCTCCGTTTTAAAAAAAGAGAAAATTACAGCCCTTGTCCCTGGCTCTCCTCCCTCTTCTCCAGAAAATCTCAAAATTTTTTATTCTGACGCTTTGGCCCCCGTCTTCCTCCTCCCGTTTATCTCCGTTCTCTCTCTCCTTCGCGCCGCCACCGCCCCATCCCGTCGCCGTCGTACCGCGCCACCCCTGCCGTCGCCGTCCGTCTGGCTCCGTCGCCGTCGTCGCCCTGCCGCCCCGCCGTGCCGTCGGCATCCCTCCTCTCTTCCTCTCCCTCTCGGCCCGCCACCGTCTTTCCCCTCTTCGCCGCTGCGTCTCCGCCGCCGTCACGCCGTCGCCGCTCTGCCGCCGCGCTGCCGCTCCGCACCCTCGCCGCCTCGCCGCCCCGCCGCCCTCGCCCCAGCTGCCCCTCCTTCCCCCCACGCCGTCCGTGACGCGTCTTTTTTTTCAGAAAATTCAAAAATTCTAATTTTTAGGTAAAACCCCTATTTAGCCCATCATCTTTTCATGTTCTTTCACTTTGGTTACTAACTTTATTTTTTATCCTTTGCAGAAAACTTTACTAACTTTTTGTTTATTTATTTGTTTATTATTGTTATTTTTACTAACCCCTTTTTTTTATTGTTGTTATTAACAGCTAATCTAACTTTACTAACTTTTATTTTTATTTTATTTTTATTGTTACTAACAACTAACTTTGCTAACTTTTATTATTATTGTTGTTATTATTGTTAACAATTAACTCAACTAACATTACTAACTTTTATTTTTATTGTTACTAACAACTAACTTACTAACTTTGCTAACTTTTATTATTATTTTTGTTATTATTGTTAACAATTAACTCCACTAACATTACTAACTTTTATTTTTATTGTTATTAACAACTAACTTACTAACTTTACTAACTTTTATTATTATTGTTGTTATTATTGTTAATAATTAATTCAACTAACACAACTAACTTTTATTTTTATTGTTATTAACAACTAACTTTACTAACTTTGCTAATTTTTATTATTGTTGTTATTAGTATTGTGTTATTAAAGTGGATGGCCAAAAAGCCCCACTTTATTTATTTGTTTCTTATTTATTGACCTTTAATTTTCCTTTATTTACTTTATGTGTTTTTTATATATTTGCATATGTTATTTAATTTGTGCAATTTTTTTTAAGTGGATGGCCAAAAAGCCCCACTTTATTCTTTATTTATTGGCCTTTTATTTACTTGTATGTAATTGTTTGTTTTACATAGTTGATTAAACTTATTTCACTTTTAGCTATAAAAAATAAATAATAACAAAACAATAAGAAGGAGTTTTTTTTTTTTTGGAATAATTAACTTTATTTTAGGACTAATCAAGAATCCATTTTTATTACCAAGCTCCCATCCTTTGTTTTCTTTCATATTTTTAAACATTAATTGGAATATTAAAACGTATCCTTTTTATTTCCTCAAAAAAAAAATAACAAAAATTTAACCTTTTGTTTTTTCTTTTCTTATAAAAAATCATAACCAACGATTCCACAAAAATCAATTATTTTTTTTAAGTATATTTTTAGACCCAAAGATTAGATAATTATTTTAAAAATCTTTCAAAAAGAAAGAATGAAAAATAAAATTTTAGACAACATTTTTCCAAAATTCCATAAAAATTTATGACAAAAAAATTAATAATTAATTAAATAATGAATAATAAATTAAAGATTTTTAATAAATTTTTATTATCAAATTTTAAATGAATAAAATTAAGTACCAAAAAATCCATATT
>SMDT01002691.1:0-17240 GCA_005392925.1 Aquilaria sinensis | reverse complement strand
AAGTGACAAGATTGTCAGTGATTCAACTAAACTTTAATGATCATCACCGATATGTGCTATTGTCCCTTTGTCCAAGATATCAAGACTAAGAACGAGACATGGGAATGTGTCACTCTCTTATTGCCCAATCTTTGGTTTCTTGATTACTGAGTAGACCAACTTAAACTGATGACATTGTTATCGTATATCAACTCATCTGACCATGCCCATGCATTTTCTAGGTCTCACTCTATCAAAGGGCCAGAAGATATCACTCCCGTTACATATAAGAGGGACAGGAGCGCCATCTTGATCATACCAGATCACTCAGCTGATACTTGACGTACCCAATTGATAGCGAGAGTACTATACCTTCCAAACTCGTAAACACGGGGCAACTCGGCTACCACATGTTCGGTGGAAAAAAAAGAGCTAACCATCTCACTGTAAAGCCGAGTCGTGTACCCACAGGAACAGCGGAGCGATACAGAACTTTAAAAAATCGGCTGGTTCTGGCCCCTTTGAGCATTCGACCTCGGCGATCCATTGTCACCCTGGAATAATGTTAGTGTGTGTATGTGCCCAAAGCCGGTCATGAGAGATTGTTATTTTGCACATGAGATGTATACTTTAGTAAGGCATGCATTAATCTCCAGCAATTATGTTTGTTGTTTTGTATTCTGTGTAACTTAACAAACAATAATTGTAACCCTAGAATACTGAAGATTCTTAAACATCCCTAGTCTAGTAATTATGTGTGGAATGGCTTGCACATAATATATAACGACTAGGATATGTGGAGGACTAATGCCTGAACATAATGTCATGTCTGCATATGGGTACAAGTTGGAGAACTTGTGTACTGGACCGGCTTTTAAGCACAACACTAACAGGTAGTACTAACTTTGGGCTCTAGAAATCCTCACTTTACTACCATCTTTAGCATGGTAACACTAAGGCCGAAACCTTGCCATGCTTCTTTCCCTTTAAGCATACTTGGTTCCTGGAGCTTTTTGATCGCTTCCAAGCAAGGTCTTAGCTTCATGGATGTTTGGAAATACAGTAAACAATCCAGGAAACTTTAGAAAACTCTTATTTCACTGTCATCTTTGTACACTTGACAGTAGGTCACAAAACCTTCAATAAGTGCACTCCCCTCACTAAGCTTGGTTCATCAAACTCATGGCTCACTTCCAAGCTTAGCCCTAGCTCCATGGATGTTTGAAAATTGCATAAAATAGTCCATGAGAGCAAGAGAACACTTACTTTACTGCCATCATTGTGGACTTCACACTAGGTCACAAAACCTCCAATAAGTGCACTCCCCTCACTAAGCTTGGTTCATTAGGCTCATGGCTCTCTTCCAAGCTTAGCCCTAGCTCCATGGATGTTTGAAAATTGCAGAAAATAGTCCATGAGAGCAAGAGAACCCTTACTTTACTGCCATCATTGTGCACTTCACACTAGGTCACAAAACCTTCAATAAGTGCACTCCCCTCACTAAGCTTGGTTCATTAGGCTCATGGCTCTCTTCCAAGCTTAGCCCTAGCTCCATGGATGTTTGAAAATTGCAGAAAATAGTCCATGAGAGCAAGAGAACCCTTACCAAAGTGGGTAGGCCAAAAATCAAGCTTGATCCTTGAAGTATCCAAGAAATAGTTCTAGTTTGCTTCCAATTGCTTCCTTTTGCCTTCAATTTCAATCAATTGCAAGTTTGAAGGTGGGATGGATATGGAGAAAGTATGGCTATGTTCTTGGGCTAGGGGATGACGAAAATGAGAGAGGGATAACTGATTTGGCCACTTAAATGGCCTTAAATGAGCTTAAGGGCACCAAAACACACTTAACAAGGTTAACCTTGCTTTATGTCATTTTCCTTCACACTAATTATGGTTTCTTTTTCTTAAAATCATTGGTGCACATGTGCCCAACATTTTTGTCTAATTATCAAGTCATGGCTGCGTCCCACATGGTGGGATAACCCCACAATTCCACCCTTAGATTTAAGTCAAAAACTTGAACACCTAAAGGTTTACACTAGGACATTTAGGTCCTTATTGCCTTTAGTGTTTCCTTTCTCCAAACTTGTCTTCCATGAGCAATTTGGTCCTCCAATAGCACTTTCATACCATTTATATCCTTCCCATAACTCTTCAAGTCTCTTTCTTGAGAGTTTTGTAGTTGAGTACCCGAATTTCCAAAACCTTACAAAAAAGTCCATAGGTTACTTGACAAACAAGCAATCCTTAAGGCTTTTCTTGGGGGCCAAGTTACCAACTTGGAACACTTTAAGGAGGTGTTGATTATGTCTTTTACCCCTCACACTTTAATCACTATGGTGAGAATTACACAATATAATGGTTTTTAGCCATTATGACACACTTGTAATTCTCCCATTTTGTGAGGTGGTAACAAGGTTACCGTCTTTCGGGCCCAACTAAAGGCCAAACTTCGGTACCCTCCCCTGAAGATGGTTTGCAAGTTCGGCCAATTTCATGCCATAGCCGTGAACCAACTTGCTATGAATGCCTATTCTTACTTCAATGCCTTTCTCTGCATGTGTAGGGTCTTCAAGATAGAGCCCCACTTCATCATCTTTATGTAGTTCTACAAACTCTTCCCAGTTCTGAAGGGTGGCTTCTATTTTTTGCTTCCTCAGGGATTTGGGAGCAAAAAGTATACGTTCAACTTTGGGACCAAGGACAGCTGGTGAGTGTGGCAGAAGAAGTTTTTCTTCATGAAGGTTGACAAGGCATGGAAATATGTGCCTACCAGGTGGCCCTTGCGCACGCTGGAGACGGATGTCATTGACCCCAGAAAGCTGCTAAGTCCTGAGTTAGCAACGAAATTTCAGGAGTTCGACAGCCGCATCTGAGCTGTCACGAACTGGGACCCCCAGGACCTTCGACGCTCCTTGTACCCCTTTCCCATCAAATGGAATCTCATGACCGAAGAGGTCCTTCGGGAGTTGGGGGTAATTAAGGAGCAGAAAACTGACCTCAGCATGCCAAAGCCTACTCTCGACAGGAAGAAGGTGTGGCTAATGATGCTCCATTAGGGGGAGCTTACATACGAAGTCCTTGTTGAGAGTAAGTCATCTTCCAGATTTTTTTATATCTACTCATTTGGACTTAAACTAATGTCTTTCTTTTTTCAAAGATAGGCGACCAATCCACTGTGTTTTACAAGTCCTTGTTCCTCGGCCAAGCCGAGAAGGGGTAGCAGCAACGGAAGAACATTGCCCAGAAGAGGAAGAAGACCTCGGGGGGAGGGCCATCTTCGGTAAAGAAGTCATAGAAGGCCAAGGAGGACCCTCTTCCTCCACCTCCGGAAGGCGCTGTGTAGGTGTAAGACCAGTCCTCAGTTCACACCAACCCACAGCCGGAGCTGGCCATCAGCTCGACTCCACGAAGCCCCATCACTGCTGAAGATACCTTGGGAACTTTGGCAGAGGGCCTTTCCGCAGAAGAACTCGAGGAGCGCCAAAGAAGAAAGGCAAGTAGGTACCTGTTGATGCACAAAAGGTCAGCGACTATGAGGAGGATGTCGCTGAGGTTCCACCAGGTTTTCCCCTTAGCCATTCTTCTATGAGTTTTGGAATTTTTGGCATTTTAGATCTTATAGATGAATGGCTAAGGGATAATGTGCTAACACAACTTCGGCTTGATTTTGCAGAGAAGCAGACACCCGTTGCCTGGATGGTGGAGCACGCTCGGAAGTAGGCCTTTTGGGACTCCCATATCTTGAAGGATAAGGTGCGGAAGGGGCCTTTCTGGACCTTCATGGAGGACATGAACTTATTCTCCGATGACAGCCAGAAAATGGCTCCTCAGATCGCGAAGGGCATCCTTACCAATGCCACATTTAAGTCCCTCAGTGAGGAGTACCCAAATAAGGAGGTCCTCACCACGAGGATGTCAGAACACCCTGCCCTTGTAAGTTTTTAGCCTTTCGAGACTTAGAAGATTTTTCTAAGCTTTTATAGCCACTTGACCCTTATTCGGAGTGTTTCTTTTTGCAGCTCTTGGCATACACTAGATATTTCAGAGCTTGGGCAGCGAAACAGTCTTCGGTCCAATCTTAGATCGAAGAGTCCTTGGCAAGAGCCAAGGCATTTTGTGCCACCTCAGTCCTTAAGTATGGCGAGCTCAACAAGATAGCCAAGGACGAGGTGGCTAAACTTCGGGAGGAGGAGTTCTTGAAGAGTCAGGAGGAGCTCTCTCAGGATTTTTCCAAGAAGGTGTCTGACCTCAGCACGAAGGTTATCGTGCTATCTTCGGCTAACGAGGCCTACCGAAAGGAGAAGGAACAGGACTCTACAATCCTCACAAAGGCCCTTGTAGACAATGCTGAACTTCAAGCCGAGGTCGACGCGCTGAAGAAGGAGAAGAAGAAGAAGAAGACGAAGAAGCTGGAGAAAGAGGTCGCGGAGCTGAGGAACGAGCTGGACAACTTGATTGTCGAGAAGGACAAGGCCAATCAAGCAACCAAGGTTGCATTCCAAGACGGCTTCCGCTTGGCTCGGGACCAAATTCTGGCCAAGTACCCCGACCTTGACCTCACTTTTTTGGCGGGCCTGGACATCCTCGAAGGGCCTCACTCGGCATGGTCAAAGATAGAGCACCTCATTGTACACTTTCTTCTCAATCTTCCTTTGGTTCCTCCTTCGGCGCCAAAGGTTGTGACAGAGGAGGTTGGTGGTGAAGCAGCTCAAGATGACGAGGTCCCCTAGGCATCCAAGACCCTGAATAGGCTTTCTTTTTCCTTTTTCTTTTTCTTTGTAAACTTCTCCTTGTTGTACCAAGGCGTATATGAAATCTCCTTTTTCCTCCAAAATTTGGCTAAGTCCCAGGAGAGGAGCTTCCGGCAGGTACAAGACTTCCCAGATTTCCAGGGGAGGAACGCTCATTTATTTTATCAGAGAGCAGAAGATAGTTAGGGTTTTCTATCTCTCGTGCTACCAATGTCTCTGCAGGATTTATAGGAGGTCATAACGAGAAGGCCCCCCATTCGTGTCAGATATAGCATGTGTTTGGTATCTGTACGTTCGCGAGGGTCAGTTCAGGCCATTTTCGGTCTAGGTCCCTCGAGAAGATAGTAAGTATCCTTCGTGCCTGTTATCCGGATAACCACCTTCGGCATATATAGCACCAGTTTCGGCCAATATCTTTTGGCAAAGCTTTGCCTATTTTTATCAGCCATGTTCGGTTGTTGCTCCTTCAGAGAAGATGTATCACTTTTGTACATAGGTACTTACACCTTGTTCGGCTAGACTCCTTTGGTGGGACTATTTTCCTTAGAAAAATTTCTAAGTGTAGAATTTTTTCAAAGCATCTGAATGCCATGTGTTCCTCAGTTCTCCACCTTCGGTATCGCCGAGCTTGTAGACTCCTGGCCGAACTTCATCAAGGACCAAATAAGGCCCTTCCCAGTTTGCCTGAAGTACTCCGTGAGATGGTCTTCGGGGCTCAAACTCAGCCTTTCGGAGGACAAGGTCCCCCTTCCTGATTCCTTTTCGCTTGACATGCGAGTTTGCAGCGATAGCTACCCTTTGCTGAAAAGCTTTTCTTCTAAGCTCAGCCACTTCTCTGTGTTCGTCAATTAGGTCCAGCTTGGTTCTCAACCCAAGGTTGTTCCCCTCTTCGTCGAACACTTGTACCTTTATCGATGGCTGAACCACTTCGATAGGAATAATGGCCTCCGTGCCGAATACGAGTGAGAAAGGCGTCTCACCTGTGGCCCTTCGGGGGGTTGTCCGATAGCTCCATAGCACACTAGGAAGTTCTCCTGGCCATTTTCCTTTTGCTTCCTTCAATCTCTTTTTCAAACCATCCTTTATGGTTCTGTTGGACACCTCTACCTGTCCGTTGCTCTAAGGATGAGCTACCGGGGTGAAGTGCATTTTTATCCCGAGGTCGGTAGTGAATTCTTGGAACCCCTTGTCAATAAACTGGGAACCATTATCGGCCACTATCACCCTCGGTATGCCGAATCTGCATACGATGTTCTTCCAGATGAATTTCTATATGTCCTTCACCGATATGGTTGCCAGAGGCTCTGCCTCAATCTATTTAGTGAAGTAATCTACTATGACTACACAGAACTTCACTCCTTCGGGTGCAGCTGGGAGAGGCCCGATGAGGTCAATACCCCATACTGCGAAGGGGCAAGGGTAGTTAGCCGGAGTTATCATTTCCGAGGGTAGCCACTGGATGTTAGCGTGTCTTTGGCAATTGTCACATTTGTGGACAAATTGCGTCGCATCCTTCCTTAAGGTGGGCCAGAAGTATCCCTGGCGGAGTAATACTCCTGCCATAGCGTCAGTTCTTATGTGGGAACCACAGGTCCCCTCGTGGACTTCTTTGAGGACTGTCTCCACATCCTTTTCACTGACACACCTTTGTAGTGGACTTGCGTACCCTTGTCGGTCTAACTCCTCTCCGATCAGGAAATATCGTCCAGAATGTCTTCGCACTTTTGCCACTTCAAGAGGGTCTTCGGGAAGCTCCGAAGTCGTAAGGTACTTTTTTATGGGATTTTTCCATCCTCTTTCCGAGGTTGCTATGCTCATTATTGCTATGCTCGGGTGACTTAGCACTTCGGTGGACTTTTTTGACTTGGCCAAAGTATCTGCTTCAGTATTGTCTCGATGAGGCACGTTCTCGATGTGTACCGTGTCGAACTCTTGGATGAGCTTTGTTATGAGGTCATGATACTTTGCCAAGGTTGGGTCCTTCGCGCTGTAGTCCCCTGCCATCTGTCGGACCACTAGCTGAGAATCGCTGTGGGCCTTTAGGTTTCTTACACCAACTCTTCTGGCCAGGCGCAAACCTGCTATGAGGGCTTCATATTCTGCCACATTGTTGGTGACATTAAACCCGAATTTGATGGCCTTCATGGCTTCCATACCTTCAGGACCACGAAGAATTACTCCAGCTCCTTGATGTTCAGAGCCGGAGGCCCCGTCAACAAATAGAGTCCACTCAGGTTCATCCTTTTCGAGGTTAGGTGGACTGTCTTCGGCAATGGGTACCTCAGCAATGAAATCTGCCAATGCCTGTGCTTTTATTGCCTTCCTTGGCTCATAGGTGATATCATACTCACCGAGCTCGATGCACCACTTCGATAGCCTTCCCGAGTGGTCTACCTTCTTCATGATATCCTGAAGAGGCAGGTTACTTCGGATGATAATGGGGTGCCCTTGGAAATAGGGTCGTAACCTTCTGCTTGCAAGTACCAGGGCATAAATAGCCTTTTGTAGCAAGGGGTGCCTGACTTCGGCACCATGCAGAGACTTGCTCACATAATATACTGGCCATTGCTTTCCCCCCTCTTCCTTTACAAGGACCGAACTTACCGCCTTTTCGGTGACAGCGAGGTAGAGTATGAGGGGTTCTCCTTCCCATGGCTGCTAGAGTGTCGGCAAACAAGTTAGATAGACTTTAAGCTCTTCCCAAGCCTTTTGGCAATCTTCGTTCCAAGGGCGCACCTCGGTTCCGTGGTCACCTCCATTTTTTGCTGCTTTAGTGTGGACTTTGAAGAACGGTTGGCAGCAATCCCCATATCTAGAGATGAATCTACTGAGGGACGTGATTCTCCCTGTGAGTATTTGCACATCCTTGGTCGTCATGGGAGTTCGGAATCTCGGAAGGGCCTTGACTTTTTTCGGATTGGCGTCAACACTTTTCTCCTACACCGTGAATCCGAGGAACTTACCCGCATTTACCCCAAACACGCATTTTTCAGGGTTGAGATGAATTTCTAATGCCATCAGTTGGTGGAATGTTTCCTCTAAGTCTATGATATGACTACTAGGCAGTTTGCTTTTAACTATCATATCATTGACGTAAACTTCCATGTTTCTCCTGATTTGGGAGTCGAAGACCCTGCATTCTTAAGCCCGAAGGGCATTCTAATATAGCAGTATGTACCAACTTCTATGATGAAGGCAGTTTTTTCCTCGTCTTCGGGGTCCATCTTGATTTGATAATACCCATTGAAAGCGTCGAGGAAGCTAAGGAGGCCATACTTGGCGGTTGAGTCCACTAACTGGTCTATTGGCGACAGAGGATATAAATCCTTAGGGCAAGCATCATTCACGTTTCAGAAGTTGATGCACATTCAGAGTTTGTCACTCCCTTCTTTTATGGCGATAACTACGTTACTAAGCCATTTGGGATATTTGACTTCCCTTATTACGTCCGCCTCCATCAACCGTTGGACTTTGGATTTAACAAAGTTGTTCTTGTGTGCCGAAAGGTTTCTTTTTTTTTTTGGTGAACAGGCTTCGCGTCAGGGCGTATCTTAAGACTACGCTGAATTATGCGAGGGTCTATCCTAGGCATGTCCTTCAGCGAGTAGGTAAATATATCTTTGTTCATTAAAAGGAAAGTGATGCCTGTTGGCATCTTCGCTGTATGACATGGTGAGCCTGGAAGGGAATTCCGGTAAGGGGAGAATGTCTGAAGATGGGACTTGCTGGGAGAGTTTGCCTGAAAGACTCAAAGAACAAGGGTTAAGAGGTCCTAGGGGTGTTGTTCCTAGGGAAGAGCCTCCAACGCCCAAGTCAGTATTTTAGGGAGATGAAAAGTGAGGAGTAAAGAATAGTAAATATGCCTCCCTAGAGAGTCCTCTCCCTTTATCGAGGTCATTTCCCAAGTATTTATAGGAGGATGTAGGGAGAAGTCCGTCTGACATAACCCGCTCATATCATGACACATGTTCGGTCGGATCTAGTCCGTACCTTCAGGAACGGGGACCTTTGCCTGGTCGTAGGCTATCCGCGCTGGAAGCCAGGACCATAGTAGGTCTGCGTGTCAGAGCGTGTACGGTGACGTCATGTCAGGACGTATGCGAGGGCGGCGTGGCAGAGGCTCCTTAACCATTTTTGTCATATTCTGGAAATCCCCTCGATAGAAATGAATCCTTCGGGATAGGAGGGCTTTTCACCGAGGTTGCTTCAGTCATTCGCGAGTCCCTTCAGCGTGGACGGTACCCTTCGGGGTTGTTTTCTCCTGCTGAAGATGGTGAGTCTACCTCCCTGAAGTTGTTAGGTCATACTTCTGAGGTTGATAGTGCACCATATTCCCGAGGTCTGTACTGTCATTACCCGGGGTGGCGATGGACCACCGAGGTCGAATGGTCAAAGTATCAGACCCTACCTTTCTGAGGTTGATGTTTTATCCCTCGGAGGTGATGCCTGCTTTTTCCAAGAGTGGCACTTTACCCGAGCTTTGTGTATTCGGAGGGGAAATAGTGCTTTCACTATCACATGCCCCCCCTCGGAAAGTCAAAGTGGAGACTTCGGCTTGTATAATCTTTGGGGGCACCTCATAGGACTCTGTTACCACCTCACAAAATTGGAGAATTACAAGTGCCATAATGGCTAAAAACCATTATATTGTGTAATTCTCATCATAGTGATTGAAGTATGGGGGGTAAAAGGCATGATCAACACCTCCTTAAAAGTGTTCCAAGTTGGTAACTTGGTCTCCAAGAAAAGCCTTAAGGATTGCTTGTTTTTCAAGCAACCTATGGACTTTTTTGTAAGGTTTTGGAATTTCAGGTATTCAACTGCAAAACTCTCAAGAAAGAGACTTGGAGAGTTATGGGAAGGATATGAATGGTACGAAAGTGCTATTGGAGGACCAAATTGCTCATGGAAGACAAGTTTGGACAAAGGAAACATTAAAGACAATGAGGACCTAAATGTCCTACTGTAAACCTTAAGGTGTTCAAGCTTTTGACTTAAGTCTAAGGGTGGAATTGTGGGGTTATCCCACTATGGGGAGGCAGCCATGACTTGATAATTAGTCAAAAATATTGGGCACATGTGTACCAATGAGTTTAAGACAAAGAAACCATAATTAGTGAAAAGGAAAATGACATAAAGCAAGGTTAAGCTTGTTTAAGTGTGTTTTGGTGCCCTTAAGCTCATTTAGGGTCATTTAAGTGGCCAAATCACTTATCCCTCTCTCATTTTCGTCCTCCCCCAGCCCAAGAACACAGCCATACTTCCTCCATAGCCACAACACCTTCAAACTTGCAATTGATTGAAATTGAAGGCAAAAGGAAGCAATTGAAAACAAACTAGAGCTATTTCTTGCATACTTCAAGGATCAAGCTTGATTTTCGGCATACCCATCAAGGTAAGGGTTCTCTTGCTCTTATGGACTATTTTCTGCAATTTTCAAACATCCATGGAGCTAGGGCTAAGCTTGGAAAAGAGCCATGAGCTTGATGAACCAAGCTTAGTGATGGGAGTGCACTTATTAAAGGTTTTGTGACCTAGTGTGAAGTGCACAATGATGGCAGTAAAGTGAGTGTTTCTAGAGCCCAAAGTTAGTACTAACTACTATTAAAATCCTCCTAAGACCAAGCATTAACTTGAGGAGGGCTGCCATAGTGATTTATTTAAGTTTATTGCATGTTTTATGGACTAACCTACGGTATATGTTGCTGCCACATTTCATGTGTTTGTTGTTTGTGTTTGGCTGTTGCAGTTAGTTGCTATATGTAACGGCTCTCCAAAAATCCAAACATAATTACTGAGGTAACTTTAGTTATTTTAGTAATTTAATGTACTTAGAATATTTAATTTAATGTAACGGCTCTCGATTTAATAAAGTATAGTAGCTTAAAGAGAACAAAATTGGTCATTTAAGTAAACCAAACCAAGAAGGGCATTTTAGTCATTTCACATAATGACCCATTTTTATTTCACGGTTCGGTAGAGGATGGAAAATTTTTAAATTTAAGGTGTAACAGATTTTCGTATTTCCTACTTTACCCAAGTGAAATTGTGAATTGACTAAATTGTCTGAAAATGGTTTATGTGTAACCCTCAGAAAGCATTAGGCCTAAATTGCACGTATGTCAAAGCTAAGGACTGGGCGTGTAATTAAGGTGAACGAGGATTCAGACGCAGAATAATTCCGGTTTTGGTCCTAGTGTTTTTGTACGGTCCTGTATAAGTCCCCGAAGTATTATTCTGTACAAAGAAGGCACCATGTGCGTGGCATGTGCCATTTAACCCTACATAAGTTGACTTTCAATGCTTTGCTCGGCCATCTTCTTCTTCCAGCTCCAGACTACCCGAAACCTCTTTGCCCCCTTCGAAACTCCATAGCCTACCCCAATCCAAGCTCCAATCCATCAAAATCAAGCTTAATTAAGGAAATTTTTTAAGGAAAATAAAGTATGGAACCATCCTAGGCTTGAATTTCAAGCTATTTGTTCAAGTAAGTTTTGTTTTGTTCTTTCCATGTTTTTGAGCTTCTTACGGATCTATAGCTGTTGGAAAATCTATTTTTAAGCTAGTTCTTCCTTGTTTATTAGGGGAAAAACAACAAGGAAAGCTTAGGAATCAAACTTAAGTAGAAAGGAACCCAAACCCGCTTTGATTCAAGGGTAAAAGTTAATTCAGCTATTTCTTGTTCTTGATTAATTCTAGGTTTTATAGGTTGATTAATCTGGGATTTATTATGTTTAAATTAAATTTTGTTGAGCTAGAAATAAGAAATTAAATTCTGTTTAAATTAGGATGTGTGCTTATGCAGGAAAAGCAAGTGATTGCTTATGGGTCAAGACAACTTCGACCTAATGAGCTGAACTACCCAACGCATGACCTGGAGTTGGCTGCAGTGGTCTTTGCACTGAAGCTCTGGGGATATTATCTCATGGGAAGGTCTTTTAAGGTCTTTACAGACCACAAAATCCTAAAATACTTGTTTACTCAAAAGGAACTCATTATGAGACAAAGACGATAGATTGAGTATATCAAGGACTATGATTGCACGATTGAATATTGTGCAGGAAAAGGCAATGTGGTAGCTGATGCACTGAGCAAGAAATACACTGGGGTGATCATTTCAAAGGATCAAGTGTTTAGCACCTCGGAAGATATTTCAAAGGAGCAATTCTTAGTTTTGCATGAGTTTTGGCAAACCTGGGAAGAAGCATGATAGCCGAAGTGCTATCGCCCTGTTTACCCACCGACCACGGAAAAGAGAGAGCCAGACACCTGAGGCACACAACCTCAGTAGCTCGCCAATTCCAACTTCGGGAGCCAGCACAGTGCCTCCTTCGGGAAGGCGACCGAACCAGCTTCGAGGGAGAAGGACCAATCACCCTCCGAGGGAGAAAGGCCCCCGAAGATGGAGACGCCGAAGTTCCAGCCTGACTCCGGAAAAAGGCTCCTCACCCCGAAGTGAGACATCCACCAAAGGGACCTTGGTTCTACAGCAAGAGCTACCAAGGAGTCTCTGACACTCCGCTCACATACGTCTCTGACACGCCACCTTCAGATACGCTCTAACATGCCATCGCAGTCTAATGTCCTGTCACAAAGGGCTACGACTCACGGCCCGAAGAGCCTGTAGGTGGCTAGGGGCCCCCACGCTTAGAAGTAGGAATACCATCCAACCATACACGTGCCATACACGTGTAGTCATCTAAAGTGGTCACCCTCTTCCTTTTATCCAAGGGAAATCATCACAGGGAGGGGGCCTTCTGTCGAGAGAATAGAGAGAGAGGCCGAAAAACACAGGACGCTCTACTTCCTCCGCCTGAAAACACTCCCTTCGCTTGAATGCTCCCCCTTCGCCCCTCAGAAAGACACGCCAGGCAAGTGTCCCTTGTGCTTATTCTTGAGTATCTCTCCTTCTCAAAGCACTGACTTGGGCGTCGGAGGTTCCCCCCCAGAAAACCACCCTAGGGGCCTCCTAACCCCTGTTTTCTGAGTGTTTCAGCCAGGTCTATCACACCTCACTCAGGCCCTAGCCTATAAGTTTCTAAATTAACTCACAAGCCCAACTCCAAAATTAAGTTTCTAGCATTCGGCCAAGCAAACCATGGCAACATTAAGTCTTATTTTCTTAAGTTGAGAGGCCTGGGAGGTGGCCCAGGTGGCTTTAAACAATTTCAATAGACTCTTGCAGCAGAGGCAAGGCCCAATACCACTAACTTGCACAACAAGCAAGACTTTATTTGATTACTTGCATAACAAGCAAGGCAACACTTAATGGGATTCTAAGTGCATAATTGGTGTGCAATCAAGTGTACTACTTATATGACAATAAAAGGCCCACATAAGGTATTTTGTTTGAAAACCCAATGCAAAATGCATATGATCTTCTCGGCGTACAAGGTTACTTAGGGAGATTCATAATACTTATTCACATAAAAGTGCCAAACATTGGCCCAAAACATTCAACATCCAGGTACAGGCATATTGCCATCCATAAGTCATGCATAACTTGGCATACAACCCAACAAAACCAACACAAGTCTAGGCACCAAGGACTACATATATGTACACAAAATAGTAGTCTTCCTAGTGTCCAACACGGCTACATGCCATGAATCCCAAAAGCTAAACATGCCAAGTTATTACATACCAAGACCACTAGTGGTCAAACATAACCTTAAGTATGCCATACAAAAGTCCACACTGCAGCAGCAACGCAATAGCCTGATTCATTGTCATGAAAGAAAATACTATGATCAAAGCCACAGTCCAAGTATCCATAGCCCTCCTAGACAAGTCTCCAACTACAGCCTGCAAACTTAGCTCATAAGTCTCGGCCAATCATATATATAAGACTTGTAATGAACCTAAAATGATAAGCCAAGCACACATTGGCACATACCTTGGAAACTAAGCAAATTAGTGCAAAACACAAGCAACAAGCAAGCTAGCACTACTCAGGCCGAATATCCTTGCCTGAAATAAAAGAATGGGCAGTGAGTATAACTCAGTAGGATTCACTTAGATACATATACAACTCAAAAATGAGTCTATTTAGTTAAGCTGAGTATACACTCAAGCTTAACCTCCCAATAGCTAGCTTTACCTGCAAAACAAACACAAAGACAAGAAAACCAAGCATACACATATACATGATAATTAACCATAGCAAATAATCCATAATACCATAAGTGGGGTTAGCAAGCACATGGAAACATCAAAGCACACAAGTACACACACACACTCCACATGTTTGCTCTCGGCCATCATGAACCATACATGTACCCATGTGCACAATGCACACAAATTACCACCTTTCAACATACTTCCACTTAGAGCTCCAAAATGCCAAGCAAATAGGCCACATTTACTTGCATTTCTAGTACATGTACATTAGTTAATTAGCTAATCAACAATTCAACCAAGTGAAAACTTAATAGCCCATCAAGCAACTAAGGTCATTTGGCAAATTTTAACCATCACTTAGTCACTCTAAACACTTGAACCATGGTAATTATTACCAAGCAATATCAAGTGCCAGTGAACCCTACCTCAAGAGCTTTCGGTTTCAAGCCAACCTTCCAACATCCAAGTGTTCTTTACACACAATGCCTACCACAACAAACAATAGGCATCAACAACACAAACTCATGGATTAACTAGCATGTTTTCAATGAAGAACACTACAATACACAAACTTAAGCTCTCAGTCACAATGCCCATTTCCACATATTTGTGTTATCCATCACACTAACTCATTACATGCTCATCTAATCACCAATGAACATCACTCATGGCATCATTACCATGTAACCAAGTGAAGTACACTCAAATACACTAATCTAAGCTTTCGGCCAAATTTTTCCCATTTCACACAATAGTGTTCTTTACCAAGCTAGCCCATTACATAAACACCTAATCATCAATGATCATTATTCATGGCACTAATACCATGTAATCAAGTGATAAACACCAAATTACACTACTTCAAGCCCTCGACCATAATGCCCATTGCCAAACACTAATGTTCTTCACCCATCCAATCCAACATACAATCACCTAAACATCATTAATCAACGTTCATGGCACCATTACCATGCAATTAGATGAAGAACATAGGATTACCTCAAAACGAGCTTCTCGGCCAAAAGCTAACTTGCACTCATTGATGTTCCTTGCTCAAAATAGCCTAGCATAAGATCACATAGGCACCAATTAACCTTAATCATGGACTAATTTCCATGTACACAATGAAGAACATCAAGATTACTCATCCAACACTTTCGGCCAACAAAGAACTTTCAAACCAACACATAGTTTGCTCTAATAGCTCAACCAACTTCAATTAAACTCTTAAACTCCTTGTTCATGGAAGAAATACCATGGAAATCAAGGAAACACGAAAATACCTTGGAATCCTAGCTTGATTTGGCTCGGCCCTTCAACAAAACTCAAGAACAAAGCTTGATTCCAAGTAATCCAAGGCCGAAACAAGCATTCCAAGCTTAAATCCTTCAAGTGCTCTCAAGATTTGCTTGATTTCAAGACTAATTTCTAAGGAAGAGCTCAAGAACACTCTCGGCCAAATGAAAGCAAGGAAGCCCGAAAATGAACCAAATGGCCTTTGACTAGTTTCGGCCGAAAGACATATGTGAAATGGTTAGCCAAATGCTAACTTTTGCCTTCCAATTCTTTGCATGGTGCAAAGTAGCCTTCAATTCCTCATGTCCACAATGCCGCCACTAAAACTTGTGTCTAATATGTCATTCAAGTCACTCCTTGGCCCATAATGCCAAGCATAAGACAACACAAGTACCAAGGCATTATAATCACCCTTGTATAACCGGCCATATAACTTGACAAACAACTAGTTAGTTTAACTAGTAACTAGTGAATAGTACTTTAGTGGTAGACAAGATTTGATTAGTAATCATTGTTGTCTCCCAAAATTTGGCTTAGTATGGCACTAGTCACCTTAAAAACTTGCATGGCCGAATATGCCAACTTTAAGTTTGTAGATTTAATTGTACCACTCATCTAAGTGTACAATTTGATCCCCTTTCTCTGTTTTCTGTCAGCTTTCCCATAGTCCAGTTTCCAAGTGCAGTTAAGGTCTGAAAGTTTCCAGTTTTGCACATAGATCACTGTACTAGTTTCCATAGTTCCCCTCACTCTTCCTTTTTATTTTTTCCTTGTTTTCCTTTGTTCTCCTTAGCCTAAGCCAAGCACATAGGAGGTGCCTAACAAGGTCTCCCTGAAGAATCACTGTTGCGGGCTCTCTCCCACACCGGAGGTACCTCCTGTCACCACCCTGCCACAGGGCCAAGAAGCTGCCGGCCATCACTTAAGGTGATCCACCCTGGACGCCTTCCTTCTGGACTAACCTTCGCCTCCAGGACCCCCTGCTGTCTTCACCACTGCACACAGTGGAGATGGTGGCTCCGCACCACCGGACCGCATCATCTGGTGCCGTCTGTGGGAACCACACCCAGGTCGCTGTCGTTGAAACTCGACGTTCTGAGGACAAGGGACTCCCGAGGTCCCCGTCCGCGCCAGAAGCTCAACTGGCAACCGAACAAACTGCGGCAGGAATTCCCTGCCCGAGGGTGAATGCCCTCTGACTATCACCATAGGCTTCCTGCGCAAATTCCCACGCCCTGGCATGGTCGAAATGACGCAGTAGTCAAGCCAGACAAGGCCGTAGCTAAATTCGGGCCAGAGGCCCTCCCCATCGGTATCTCGACGGGAAGAGAATCCCGTATCAATTCACAGGAATTTGGGAAACGGAATCTGAGTCCTCGGTGGGAACCATACCCCCCGGAGTATAACCTATGGGAAAAGCAGGGTTAGGATGACCTAGACTTCTCCATCGAAAGAGTTATGCACCCGAGGAAAAAATCGCCATCTCCTCAGCAACGAAGTCAAAACCCATTGCCTCGAAAGGTCATCTACGACTTGACGTGCGGGCAGAAGGCGCCGACTCTACTTCCTTGGACACGCTATCACCGTCCCAAGGGATTCACCTCTGTGCGACCTGGCGAAAAAGAGTAGAGCATTCGAAAAGGACTATCAAAATGGTGCATCAAACTCAAAGAATACTACATCGCACGTAAGCCTAGAAGGGCAGTAAGCGCCCAGGTACTGGCAGACTAGATCACCGAAATCCCAGAAGTAAGGAAGGCTGAAACTAAAAAGGGAGACAAAGCGAAGGTAGATCCAGAGTGGAAGCTCCTTATTAGTGGAACCCCAAGCGCAGAACATCAGGGCGCTGGGATACCCCCTCGGGGGCCCGAAGGCAAGGAGGCCACCAAAACGATCAAATTTGATTACCAAAAGTGTTGGCCCATCCGAGCATGGCAACACTAGGTATAGTAACCTCGCATAAAAAGTGGAAAGATTCCACACAAAGGAATCTCGCAACCAAAGAGTCCCGAAAATCCTCATGAAGAGGCAGGAAGTGCAAAGACGTTCCGGATGATATTTCCTGACTAAGGAAAAACTATGCAGGCAAAGG
>SMDT01002690.1:0-16567 GCA_005392925.1 Aquilaria sinensis | reverse complement strand
GCTAGAACGAGGCAGCCTAGTAATGGCGTAAGAGGGAAGAAAGAATTTTTTCTTCCACCTCTCTAACTTTGCAAGGGTGGTGCAACAAGGATGGGCTAAAAGAGGCTGCCAGCTCTCAGGAATGGGCATTTTCGACATGAAAACGAGTTTGAAAACGGAAAACGGAAGAAAACAGTTTCCAGAGAAAAACTCAAAAGAACAGAGGGATCAAAACGCTCTAGCTCCGCCACAGAAAGCAAGAAAATGCAAGAACAGGGGCAAAGCAGAGAAAAGAGCAGAAGAAAAAGCAAAGGGAACTTATGATGGAATGGGCTATTTATAAAGCCAGAAGGTGGGTAACCGAAACATCGTCATAAGTTCCCTTTGGAGGCGAACCGTCGCCGTAACTGCTCTCTGCACCTGAAAAGGCGTGCCCTCTGTAACCGACGCGACTCTCCTCCAATGGCAAAGCGCCACGTGTCAACCGCTGCGGAAAAATGGGGGACACGTCCTCCAAACGTCCCTTGAAAACTGGGACACGTCTTCTGACATCCCTGGAAAACTGGGACGCGCCGCTCAGACTGACACGCTTGGCCAAACAGACCTGCAGAAACAAAGAGCAGGCCAACTCGAGGACGCCAAGAGACAGGCTATGGCCGAACAGCCCATGACCTTCGGGCAAGAGGTGTATCTTCGGCACAGGCTCCGCCTCGAAGACACCAAAGAACAGGCCAAGGCCGAAGAGCCCATGATCTTCGGGCAAAAGGCGCATCCTCGGAACAGGTTGAGCTTCCAAAGAGACTCCCATAAACAACCTCGGAAAGAGATGCAAAACCGAAGTCTTTACTTCGGCTTTCCAAAGGGGGGCATGTTATAGCCAAACGCTATCGCCTCTATCTGGCTGAACTTCCTGCCACAAGAATGGCCAGAAGAAGCTGGCGCTACCCGAGAAAAGGTGTGATCATGCACCTCGGGACATAGCCGAAGAGCTCCGAGCCCGGCACGCCAGGAAAACCCGAGGACACTACTCGCCCCCCCAAGGTTGTGAACAGATCGCCTTCGGAAAAGCGGCACCAGACATAGCGAGCCGAACATGATATCCCCGAAGGCGGAACTCCCTGAAACTGGGAACCCCCGAACTGAGGGCTTGTTTCCCGAAGAGGCTCTGTCCGTACTGAAGGACGACCTCACCCAGGGACCTCGGGAGTACGGCAGGAGCATTTATGGAAGCATTTAAGGAAGCCTCTGACACGTCCATTCACAGACGTCACAAGCCGCCTCAAAAGGCGCACTGCCACACTGACGCCATCAAAATCACATCATGGCCCGTCTCAGCACATGGCTCAAGGCAACCTGCTACCAGCTATCTGTCTCCTACACCCAGAAATTCAGGAACATCCGACCGAACACGTGTCGCGATCTGAACGGGCTAGGCGCTCCTATAAATACCAGGAATTAATACTTGGCAGGAGGCTGGTTGGAAAAACACTGCTCCCACACTCTGAGAAAATTACCAGGCGAGACTCCTCAGCCCTTTGTGCTACTTTCTCTGCCTTTCTCTCAGCCACCACTGACTTGGGCGTTGGAGGCTCCCCCCCGGAAAAACACTCCGGGGCCCTCCTAACCCTTTGTTTCTGAGCTTTCAGGCACTCTCCTTTGGGCGATCCATTCCCCCAGGCGTTCTTCCTCCCAGAAGTCTCCCCTCCAGTCATCATGACTCTAAACGATGAGGCCCCTGGCCATCAGAAGGCTACCTTGCACCATGCAAATTAATGGAAGGCAAGGTTAGCATTTTAGCCACTAATGTACTTGTATCATTCGGCCAAAACCAAGTCAAAGCCATTTGTTCTATTTTCGGGCTTCATTTGTTCTTGTCTTGGCTGAGTGCGTTCTTGAGAGCTCATCCAAGATTTGCTCTTGAACTCAAGACATCTTGAAGGCATTAGAGAATTCAAGCTTGAAGAAGGTTGTTTCGACCTTTGCTTGCTTGGAATCAAGCTTGTTCTTGGAGATTCAAGGAAGGCCGAGCCTATTTCGAGCTAGGGTTAAGGTAATCCTTGATAATTCCCTTGAATCCATGGTATTTTCTTCCATGAACAAGGATATTGAGTGCTCAAACGTTGTTAAGTTAAGTGAATTGAGCATTTTAGATGTTATTGTGGAAACCTAGCTATGGCCGAAAGGATTAATTGTTAGAACTTGATGTTCTTTGTTGCGTAAATGGAAATTAGTCCATGATTAAGGCTAATTGGTACCTATGTGATCTTATACTAGGTTGTTTTGAGCAAGTAACATCAATGTGTGCAAGTTAGCATTTGGCCGAAAGGTTCATTTTTGAGGTAATTCATGTTCTTCTTTTGATTACATGGCATTGATGCCATGGGCATTGGTTAATGATGATTTGGTGAATGTATGTTGGACTGAATGGGTGAAGAACATTAGTGGTTGGCATTAAGCTTTGTGGCCGAGAGCTTAGAGTAATGTAAATGGGTACTCATTACTTGAATACATGGTATTGGTGCCATGAACAATGAACATTGGTGACTTGGTGTTTGTGTGTGAGCTAATTTAATAAAGAACACTAATGTGTGAATATGGGCATTTTGGCCGAAAGCTTGAATTAGTATATAATAGTGTATTTCACTTGGTTACATGGTAATAATTCCATGAGTGGCGTTCATTTTGATTAGTTGATCATGTAGTGACTTAGAAGGATGGATGGTATAAATATATGGAAGTGGGCATTATGGCCGAGAGCATAAGTTTGTGTATCTTAGTGTTCTTCATGTAAATCATGGTAGTTTAGTCCATGATTGTGTGTTGTTGATGGCTATGTGTTGTTATGGTAGGCATTGTGGTTGAAGAACACTGGGGCAACTGAAGCTTGGTTGTGACCGAAAGCTCTTGAGGTAGGGTTCACTAACACTTGATGTTGCTTGGTAATGTGCCATGGTTCAAGTGTTTAGAGTGGCTAAGTGATGGTTAAAAATTGCCAAATGACCTTAGTTGCTTGATGAGCTTTAAAGGTTTCACTCAGTTGAAGTGTTAATTAGCTAATTGACTAATGTACATGTACTAGAAATGCAAGTAAATGTGGCCTATTTGCTTGGTATTTTGGAGCTCTAAGTGTAAGTAAGTTGTTGTTGGTGAATTGTGTGCATGGTGCACATGGGTACATGTATGGTTCTTTATGGCCGAGAGCATTCTAGTGGTGTGTGTGTGTGTGCACTGTGTGCTTTGGTGCTTGTAATGTGCTTGCTAGCCCCCCTATATTTATATTGTGAATTATGTGCCATGGTTTCTTTGTTTGTGTCTGTTTTGCAGGTAAAGCAAACTAAGGGGAGGTTAAGCTTGAGTGAATACTCAGCTTAACTAAATAGACTCATTTTGAGTTGTATATGTATATAAGTGAATCCTACTGAGTTATACTCACTGCCCATCCTTTTATTTCAGGCAAGGATATTCGGCCTGAGTAGTGCTAAGCTGCTTTGTGTTTGTGCTTAGTGTTTGCTTGCTTAGTTTCCAAGGTATGTGCCAATGTGTGCTTGGCTTATTACTTTTGGGTTCATTACAAGTCTTATTTATTGTTGGCCGAGACTTATGGACTAAGATTGCAGGCTTGTAGAGTGGGAACCTGTCTAGGAGAGCATGGATACTTGGACTTTAGCTCTGATTGTGGTTTTTACCTTTATGACCATGAATATGGCCATAGGCTTGGTGCTACAGTGTGTACTTCTGTACGGGATTCTCAAGGTTCTGTTTGACCATTAGTAGATATGGTCTTGGTTTGTATGTAAACTTGGCATGAATAGTTGGGGATCATGGCATGTATGTAGCCATGTTTAGTTGCTAGGTAGACTACCATTTTGGAGTGTATATATATATGTGTAGTCTCTTATGCCTAGACTGATGTTGGTTTTGTTGTGTTTGTATGCCAAGTTATATATGGGCTGATGGATGGCTTTATGCTTGCATATGTGTGCTGAATATTATGAGCCAAGGTTTGGCACTTTGATGTGAATAGCATGGGCCTAAGCTTATGAAAATGTGGTGCACTACTAAATATGTGTTTACTCGGCCGAGAGCATCATGTACATATCAACTTGAGGTTTTCAAAATCCAAACCAATATTGTGGGCTTCTTGGTTTCCATATAGGTAGTACACTTGATTTCACACCATGTATGCACTTAAAATTGTATTAAGTGTTGCCTTGCTTGGTATGCAAAAAATTAATCAAAACCTTGCTTGTTGTGAAAGTTAGTGGTATTGGGCCTTGCCTTGCTGCAAGTTTATTGGAATTGTTTTAAAAGCCACCTGGGCCACCTCCCAGGCCTCTCAACTTAAGAAAATAAGACTTAAAAGTTTCCATTGCTTGCTTGGCCGAAAGCTAGAAACTTAGTTTTGGAGTTAGGCTTGTGAGTTAATTTAGAAACTTATAGGCCAGGGCCTGTGTGAGGTGTGACAGCCGCTCTTTGCTGAAAGGCTTTCCTTCTGAGTTCGGCCATCTCTCTATGCTCGTCCACCAGATCGAGCTTAGTTCTCAATCCGAGGTCGTTTCCTCCTTCATCGAGCACTTGTATTCTGACTGACGGCCGTACTATTTCAATAGGGATAATGGCATCTGTGTTGAAGATAAGTGAGAAAGGTGTCTCCCCCGTGGCCCCTCGGGGTGTTGTCTAATAACTCCACAGTACACTAGGAAGTTCTCCTGGCCACTTCCCCTTTGCTTCCCCCAACCTCTTTTCCAATCCCTCTTTTGTAGTTCTGTTGGATACCTCTACTTGTCTGTTACTCTGGGGATGAGCTACCGGGGCGAACTGCGTTTCTATTCCGAAGTTGGTGGCGAATTCTTGGGATCCCTTGTCCATAAACTGGGAACCATTATCGGCCACTATCACTGTCGGTATGCCAAATCTGCATATCATGTTCTTCCAGATGAACTTTTGTATATCGTTTGCCGACATGGTTGCTAGGGGTCCTGCCTAGTCCCACTTAGTGAAGTAGTCCATTGCTATTACGCAGAACTTCACTCCTCTGGGTACAGTCGGGAGTGGCCCGGTGAGATCTATGCCCCATGCTGCAAAGGGGCAAGGGTAATCTGCCGGGGTTATCCACTCCGAAGGCAGCCTTTGGATGCTGGCGTGTCTTTGGCACTTTTTACACTTCCTGGACGAACTGTGTTGCACCCTTTTCACTGATACATCTCTGTAACGGACTTGCATACCCTTGTCGGTATAATTCCTCCTCAATTAGGAGATATTGTCCCGAACATCTTCACACTTTCTGCCACTTCATGAGGATTTTCGGGAAGCTCTTCGGTTGTGAGATACTTCTTTGTAGGATCTTCCACCCTTTGTCCGAGGTTGCTATATTCAGTGTTGCTATGCTCGGATGGCTCAACACTTTGGTGAACCTTTTTGATTTAGCCAGGCTGTCCACTTTTTCGGCACTGTCTCGAGGAGGTATATTTTCAACACGCACTGCATTAAACTCTTGGATGAGCTTTGATACGCATTCATGATGTTTTGCCAAAGTTGGATCCTTTGCGCTATAGTCCCCTGCCATCTGCCGCACCACTAGCTGGGAGTCACTGTGGGCTTTTAGATTTCTCACACCAATCTTTCTAGCTAGGCGTAATCCTGCTATGAGAACTTCGAATTGTTGGTGGTGTTAAACCCAAATTTAATGGATTTCATGACTTTCAGGCCTTCGTAAAAGAGTTTCCCAGCTCCCTGATGCTTGGAGCCAGAGGCCCTATCTACAAACAGAGTCCATCCTGGCTCGCTTGTGTCGAGGTCCAATTGCTCTCCTTCGGCCACTAGTATTTTAGCAATAAAGTCTGCTAGGGCTTGGGCTTTTATTGCTTTCCTTGGCTCATAAGTAATATCACACTTGCCAAGCTCTATGCACCTCTTAGAAAACCTTCCTGAATGATCTACTCTCTTCATGACATCTCGAAAAGATAGGTTACTTCGGATAACAACGGGGTGGGCCTGAAAGCATGGACGTAGTCTCCTGCTTGCTAGCACTAGGGCATAGATAGCATTTTGTAGCAGGCGGTACCCGACTTCATTGCCGAGGAGATGGCGACTTTTCTTCAAGTGAAGAACTCCTTCGACGGGGAGCTCTAGGTTGTTTTGACCCTATTTCTCCCACAAGTTGTGTTCTGAGGGGTATGTCTCCCGCTGAGGACTCATCTCACTGATCTCTACTTCCCGAACTGCTGTGAATTGACGTGGGACTTTTCTCCCGACGAGGTACTAGTGAGGAGGGCCTTTGGCCTAGATTTGACTGCGGCCATCTTCGGTCTAACTGCTGCATCATTTCGGCCATGACAGAGCATGGGAACTCACATAGGAAGCCCATGGTAATAGCTAGAGGACGTTCGTCCTCAAGCAGGGAAGTCCCTGCTGCAGTTTGTTCGGTTGCCGGTTGAACCTCTGGCGCGGGCGAGGACCTCGGAAGTCCTTTGTCCTTAGAACACCGAGTTTCAACAATGGTGACCTGGGAGTGAATTCCCACAGACGGCAGCAAATGATGGCTGGCAGCATATACGTCACGTGGCATGGTAAGACTGATAAGGACTTCGGGTATGGGAGAGCACCCGATATGGAGATTCCTCAGGAGGACTTGCCTGAAACACTTAGAAAACAGGGGTTAGTAGGTCCCCAGAGTCTTTTTCCAGGGAGGAGCCTCCGACGCCCAAGTCAGTGCTTTGGGATGTGGAGAGGGAGTAGCAAGGACCAAAGAATCTTGCCTGTTGTGTTTTCGTAAGGGCGGAAAGAAGAGGATCCCCTCCTGAGACCATTCCCCTAATATATATAAGAGGGGGTGAGCCCTTCAGATTGTAACACGTGTTCAAACGGATACCATCCATACTTCTGGGTGTGGGGGCCCCTAGCCGCCTGCAAGCTCCTCGGGCCACAAGCTAAGGCAAGCATAGCCCTACATGACAAGACGTAGGTAGTGGCGGCGCGTCAAAGTGCATATGAGGGTGGCATGCAGGGTGTGCGGGCGGCATTAAGAGACTCCTTAATAGCTCCTGCCGTACCCCCGAGGTCCCTTTGGTTGAGGTCTCCCTTCGGAGTGAGGGGCCTTTTCCCGGAGTCACACTGGTAGTTCGGGGAATTCCCTAGCTTCAAAGTTACTTCTTCATGGGGGTTTTCTCTTGCAGAAGGTGGCTGGTCCTTCTCCCCCGAAGCTGGTTTGGTCGCCTTCCCGATGGAGGCAATACGCTAGTTTCCTGAGGTTGGTACTGGCGGGCTACCGAGATCGTGTTCCTCAGGTGTCTGACTCCCTCTTTTTCGAGGTCCTCAGGTGACCGGGGCGATAGCACTTCAGCTATCAATAGGGTAATCTTCACATACGCCCAGATGTGAAATACCTAATGGTTACAATTGGCACAAAGCAAGGGGATGCATAAATATTCATCGATCAACCCGAAGTGAGGAAAATTTTCCTGAAGGTAAGATAGAGCCCAATGAAAGTACATGCACAGACATCGAGAGAGAATAGTGCGACAAGCAAAAAGACAATAGAAGAGGAAAAAAATGATTTTGAAAAAATAGAAACAGAGTATGTAGAGCTTGTCCCTTGCCAAAGTACCTGAGTAGGGAAAAAACTGGCCGAAGGTGACAAGGAAAAGCTTGTTTCCCCTCTATTAATTAACATAGATCTGTTTGCCTACTCTCTGAATGATATGCCCGGGGTAAACCCTGGTATAATTCGGCATTGTCTTAAAGTATGCCCGGAGATAAGGCCTGTTCGACAGAAAAAGCGTAGCCTCTCGGTGCATAAGAATAACTTCGTTAAAATTAAAGTCCAATGGTTAATGAAGGAGGGAAAAATAAGGGAGGTCAAGTACCCCAAATGGCTAAGCAATGTAGTGTCGCAACGAATGAGGGGAGTGATAAACTTTGTATGTGCATCAACTTTTGAAACATAAATGATGCCTGTCCAAAGGACTCGTATCTGTTGCCACCAATAGACCAATTGGTAGATTCCACTGCCAAGTATAGTCTGCTTAGCTTCCTCGATGCCTTTAGCAGATATCACCAAATTTGGATTAATCTTAAAGAAGAGGAAAACACCGCCTTCATTACCGAAGTTGGGAACTACTGCTACATCAAAATGCCCTTTGACCTAAAAAATGCAGGAGCAACATACCAAAGGCTGATGAATAGCGCATTCAGCTCCCAATTTAGGAGAAATATGGAAGTATATGTCAATGATATGATACTTAAGAGCAAAAAGCCTAGTAGTCATATCGCAGACTTTAAGGAAACATTCCCCCAGCTTTAGAAATTTGGAATCCGTCTTAACCTTGAGAAGTGTGTGTTCGAGGTGACTGCTGGCAAATTCCTTGGGTTTGCCAACCCAAGAAAGGTCAAGGCCCTTCTAGGATTCTGAACTCCTATAACAAGAAAGGATGTGCAAAGGCTTATGGGAAGAATAATAGCCCTTAGCAGATTGATCTCCAGATATGGGGACCAATGCCGACCATTCTTTGAAGTGCTCACCAAAGCAATAAAGAATGAAGACAACTTTTGTTCTGAGGAACACCCTTGGAATGAAGATTGCCAAAAATCTTGGGATGAACTCAAGAGCTACTTAACCCATTTGTAGACACCATGGTAGGCATTGGAAGGAGAACCTCTATTCCTCTACCTCACCGTAACGAAAAGGTAGTGATAGCCAAAGGCTATTGCCTCCTCGGTAGTAACTCCCTGCCAGAATATTGGCCGAGGAGTCTGACGTCACCCAAGAGAGGATCTTTTACTGACCTCGGAAGGTGCGAAGTCAAACACTATGAGCTCGAGACTTCGGTTAGCTCGTCAGGAATTCCGAGGATAACACCGTCTCCATCGAGTGGCCAAACTGAACATCTTCGGGTAAGAAAGCCATCTCTCTGAAGCAAGGAAGAATCTCCCCGAAGGCAGAAGCCCCGAAGAGGATCTTCCCAGAACAAGAAACACCTGAACAAGGGAATCACCGGACTATGGGTATAAGTCCCGAAGAAGGTGTTCATCAAGGGAACTCCCAGAACTATGGGATAGATCCCGAAGGAGGTGCTCGCACCAAAAGACGGATAGAATCCGAAGAGGGTGCACGCACCGAAGGGCGAGCTCGCCCAGGGGACCTCAGGAGTACGATATGAGCATTTAAGGAGCCTCTGACATGTCGCCCACAAGCCCTACACATCACATCAGGACGGCGAACTGACACGCCGCAGTCGCCCCAGTCCTGACACAACCTGTCCGGGCCCAGGGCTAAAGGAGGCTGCAAACGGCTGCCTGTCCCCTAGGTCCAAAAGTACAGATCAAATCCGACCGAACACGTGTCATGATCTGAACGGACCAGCTACTCCTATAAATACTAGGAAATGGGACTGGGCAAAGGATGGGCATTTTCCTCCCTCTGAGAAAACACAAAACAGGCAAGACACTTGATCCCTTAGTGTTCTTCCTCCACTTTCACTCAGAAAACTGACTTGGGCGTCGGAGGGTCCTCCCCGGAAAAGCAAACCGGGGACCTCCTAACCTCTTCTTTGAGCTTTTCAGGCACACTCAGCTGGGAAACCAGAGCTCCAGGCGCTCGCCTCCTCAGGAAGTCTCCCCACCTGTCAACATGACAACAAACGAAGATGCCTCGGGGCATCATTTGGCGCCGTCTGTGGGAAACTACTCCCAGGTAGCTGTTGTCGAAACTCGGCGTTCGAAGGACAAAGGACTCCCGAAGTCCCCGTCCGCGCCTGAGACCCAACCAGCTACCGAACAAAGTCCCCCAGAGACTTCCTTGCCTGAAGAGGAACGCCCTCTTGTCATCACCATGGGTTTTTTACGAGACTTTCAGAGGTCTGTTGTGGCTGAAATGACACAACAGATAGACCGAAGGTGGCCGCAACCAGCCCAGGCGCAAAAACCCACTTCGCCAGCACGACCTCGGGAGAAAAGCCCAAGGGCAACCCATCATAGCTCGGGAAGTGGGGAGCCACGGGAAGAGTCCTCGACAGATAACTTGCCCCTCGGAGCACGGCTGGCGGAAAGAGCGAGGTCTGAACGACCCGAAGTCCCGTCCAGAAGAAGTTTGTCGCCAGAGGCAAGGTCCCCCTCACCTCGGTACCGAAGTCGCTCCCCGAAGAGACGGCAACAGTCCTTTTACCCAAGAACCTCCAAGCACCAGGAAGAGGAGCCCAGTGCCACGCTCCTCCTGGAGAAAGTCTTGGCAAGACTGGAGAGAGTGGAACAGCAGGTGGCACGCAAGCCTGTTTGGGCCAGGCTAACTGAAACCGTCTCTGGAGATGAAACTCCTTTCGCCCGAACAGTGGTCGAGGCGGCCATGCCAAGTGACTTCAGGCTACCTCGGCTAGAGACCTATGAGGGTCGGACTGATCCCCAGGCCCACCTAACAAAGTACAAACGCAGCATGGTGCTACACGGGGCTGATGATGCTACACTCTGCAAGTGCTTTGAAGTCACCCTCGCAGGACCAGCAACTGCCTGGTACAATTCCCTGCCTCCCGGAAACATCAGGGGGTTCCAGGAGCTGTCCACAGCGTTCACCCAACAGTTCATTGGGAGCAAGCCGACGGCGAAGATGCCCGTCCAGATGTTTGACATAGCACAAAGAAACGGGGAGACCATCCGTGACTATGTCGAGAGGTTCAACAGAGAGGCCCTCAGTGTTCCGGACTTTCGTCCCGAAATCCGCATCCTCGCCATGACGAGGGGCCTCCGGAGGGATTCGCACTTGTTTTATGAATTCTCCAAAGATCCCCCGGACACGCTGGGAGAATTCTACCGAAGGGCTGAACAACATATGACAGCCGAAGAGCTGAGAATGACCGGACCGAAGGCTGACCATATTCACGCTCGTGGCGAAGGGTCCAGCCAGCAAGCCCGGTGTCCAACGGAACAGTTAGGCCGACCTCGGAGAATGCGAGTAGGAGGAAGGAAGCCCCAAAACTTTACACCTCTGAGCACCACGAGGGCTAACGTCCTCATGGCGTTGGAAAAACAGGGGGCTCAAATCCAACGACCGAGGGGCATGACTGCTGACAACAGAAGGAACATGAAGAAGTTCTGTCAGTTCCACCGTGATCACGGTCATGACACCGAAGACTGCTTTCAGTTGAAAAAGTACATTGAATCACTGATAAAGCAGGGCCAGCTTCGGCGTTATTTGAGAATACCTTCCCCGAAAGGGAAAAAAGAGGAAGAAGGAAAGCCCGATGACGAGGATTACGATTCAGACAGGCGAAGGAACCGAAGTCCGAGAAGGCGTCCTCCACCTTCGGCAGGAGTAATACAGACGATCACAACCGGGCTTCCATCCTCGGAAAGGAAAAGAAGGGCCAGAGAGATAGCGGTGATGGAATATCAGAGCCCGACGAAAAAATTGGCCCGCGAGGATGGCTCCACCATCGTATTCCCTCATGACGATCCATTGCTAATAATGGCAAGGATAGGAAACTGGGACGTCAAGAGGGTACTGCTGGACGATGGGTCAAACGCAGACGTCTTGTTCTCACATTTGCTGCCAAGCTTGAGCGTATCCAGGAGTGACCTCAAGACTGTTACTTCACCCACGTTCGGCGTAGGACCATCTGAGCTACCTGTCCTCGGGTGGATCGACCTCCCCTTGATGATGAAAGGAACTTCGGAGAAAGGAACTGCTGAGTTGTTCGCCTCTACCATGGCAAGGTTCATAGTCATGGACGTTCCTTCGTCATACAACGCCATCCTCGGCAGACAGACACAGGGAAATTTGCACATTCGCCCTGATGTAAAGTACTTGACCGTCACCTTCGCCACCAAAGAAGGAGACGCAAAGATCTTCATTGATCAAGGCGAGGTGAGAAAGGTGTTCGTCAGAGCACGAAAGGCTCCAGCAAGCAACTTAGCACATGCTGTAGAAGCAAAAGAGCTGGAAAGGGGCGAGGCAGAAGATCCCACAAAAGCGGAAACAGAAGAAGTAGAGCTTGTCCCAGGCCATAGTACCCGAATAGGGAAAAGCATGGCCGAAGGAGACAAGGAAAAACTTGTATCTTTTCTGCTTGCAAATAAAGATCTGTTCGCCTACTCGCCGAAGGACATGCCAGGGGTAAACCCTCGCGTAATCCAGCATAGCCTCAAAGCGAGTCCGGAAATAAAACCTGTCCGGCAAAAGAAACGGAGCATCTCAGCTCACAAAAGTGACTTCGTCAAGACAGAAGTCAGCGTCTGATAGACGCTAGCGTTAAGGTAAACTACCCCGAATGGCTAAGCAACGGAAATAAAACCTGTCCGGCAAAAGAAACAGAGCATCTCAGCTCACAAAAGTGACTTCGTCAAAATCGAAGTCCAGCGTCTGATAGACGCTAGCGTTATCCGGGAGGTAAACTACCCCGAATGGCTAAGCAACGTAGTAATTGCCACAAAAGAAGGAAGTAGTAAACTGTGGATGTGCATCGACTTCAGAAATTTGAACGATGCTTGCCCGAAAGATTCATATCCTCTTCCGCCAATAGACCAACTGGTAGACTCAACTGCCGAGTACGGGCTCCTAAGTTTCCTGGACGCTTTCAGTGGGTATCATCAGATAAGGATGGACCCCGAAGATGAAGAGAAGACTGCCTTCATCACCGAGGGAGGAACATATTGCTATATCAGGATGCCCTTCGGACTCAAAAATGCAGGAGCCACCTACCAGAGGCTGATGAACAAGGTCTTCAAAGACCAAATGGGGAGGAACATGGAGGTGTATGTTGATGATATGATAGTCAAAAGCAAACTGCCTGGCTACCACGTTGCAGATTTAGAGGAAACCTTCCAAAAACTCAGAGCCTTCAGGATCCGCCTTAATCCTGAGAAATGCATCTTCGACGTGACCTCGGGAAAGTTCCTTGGGTACATGGTATCCGAAAGAGGCATCGATGCTAACCCCGAGAAGATTAAGGCTCTGCTTGAATTCCGAACTCCTGCCACAGTCAAAGACGTGCAAAGACTCACCGGAAGAATAACCTCTCTGAGCAGGTTTATTTCCAGGTACGGAGATAGGTGTCGACCCTTCTTCAAAGTCCTCACAAAGGCAGCAAAGATGGAAGGCGACCTCGGAAGGAATGGTCATCCTTGGGATGAAGATTGCCAAAAAGCCTGGGAAGAACTCAAAGTCTACTTGGCCAGCCTGCCGACTCTGCGGCAACCTCGGGAGGGAGAGCCCCTCGTATTGTACCTCGCCGTCACGAAAAAAGCTGTGAGCTCGGTCCTCGTGAAAGAAGAAGGGCCAAAGCAATGGCCGGTCTACTACGTCAGCAAGTCCCTGCATGGCGCCGAAGTCAGGTACCCTTTGCTTCAAAAAGCTATATATGCCTTGGTACTTGCAGGAAGGAGGCTACGGCCATACTTTCAGGCTCACCCCATTATCGTCCGAAGTACCCTGCCTCTACGGGATGTTATGAGGAAAGTTGATCATTCGGGAAGGCTTTCCAAGTGGTGTATAGAGCTTGGCGAACACGACATCACGTATGAACCCCGGAAAGCTATAAAAGCTCAAGCTTTGGCAGACTTCATCGCCGAAGTACCAAACACCGAGGAGGGACATTCATTTTCGGGCGAAGACGAGCCAGAATGGACGTTATATGTTGACGGGGCCTCAGGATCCGAACACCAGGGAGCTGGAGTGATTATCAGAGGCCCCGAAGGCCTAGAAGTAATGAAGGCCATCAAGTTCAGTTTCAACGCCACCAACAACATGGCCGAGTATGAGGCCCTCATAGCAGGATTACGCCTGGCCAGAAAAATTGGCGTGAGAAACTTGAAAGCCCATAGTGATTCCCAGCTGGTGGTCCGGCAAATGGCAGGGGACTATGGCGCGAAAGACCCGACCTTGGCGAAATACCATGAGTTGGTAACAAAGCTTATTCGGGAGTTCGACGTCGTGAAAATCGAGAACGTACCCCGACGAGAAAATGCTGAGGCAGACTGTTTGGCGAAGTCCAAAACTTGCACCGAAGTGCTAAGCCACCCCAGCGTCGCGGTGTTAAGCATAGCGACCTCGGGGAAAGGATGGAAAGAACCAATCAAAACGTATCTCGCAACCAACACACTCCCCGAAGACCCCAGTGAAGCCGCAAAAGTGCGAAGGCGCTTCGGACGTTTCTTCTTAATTGGAGAAGAACTATATCAGCAAGGATATGCAAATCCACTACAGAGGTGTGTTAGTGAAGAGGATACTGAAATGATCCTCGAAGAAGTTCAAGAAGGTGCCTGTGGTTCGCACATCGGAACCGACGCCCTGGCAGCAGTGATACTTCGCCAAGGATACTGAAATGATCCTCGAAGAAGTTCACGAAGGTGCCTGTGGTTCGCACATCGGAACCGACGCCCTAGTAGCAGTGATACTTCGCCAAGGATACTTCTGGCCTACCCTGAGAAAGGACGCCAAGCAGTTCGTCCGGAAATGTGGTAGTTGCCAGAGACATGCGAACATCCAAAGAACACCCTCGGAGTTCGTGACTTCGGCAGACTATCCTTGGCCCTTCGCAGTTTGGGGCATAGATCTCATTGGGCCACTCCCAACGGCGCCTGGAGGCGTAAAGTTCTGCGTAGTAGCAGTAGACTATTTCTCTAAGTGGGTCGAGGCAGAACCTCTGACAACTATCTCGGCAAAAGAAGTGCAGAAGTTCGTATGGAAAAACATCGTATGCAGATTTGGCATACCGAGGGTACTCGTAGCGGACAATGGATCCCAGTTCATAGACAAAGGATTCCAAGAGTTCATTAGCGACCTCGGGACAAAAATGCACTTCGCCCCAGTAGCTCACCCCCAAAGTAATGGGCAGGTGGAAGTATCTAACAGGACCATAAAAGATGGTCTGAAAAAGAGATTGGGAGAAGCAAAAGGGAAATGGCCAGGAGAACTCCAAAGCGTGTTATGGAGCTACCGAACAACACCCCGAAGAGCCACAGGGGAAACGCCTTTTTCACTCGTCTTCGGTACAGAGGCCATCATCCCTGTCGAGGTAGTACAACCGTCAATACGAGTCCAAGTGTTCGATGAAAAAGGAAATGACCTCGGCCTGAGAACCAAGCTCGACCTCGTCGGTGAACACAGAGAAGTAGCCGAGCTGAGAAGAAAAGCTTTCCAGCAAAGAGTGGCAGCAGCCATAAACCTACGCGCCAGGCCAAAAGGAATAAAGAAGGGAGACCTCGTTCTCCGAAAGGCTGAATTTGCACCCCGAAAGCCGTCCCACGGGGTACTTCGCGCAAATTGGGAAGGACCCTACCTGGTACTTGCCGAAGTACGAAAAGGAGTTTATAAGCTCGGCGATGCCGAAGGCATAGAATTAAAAAATACTTGGCACTCAGAGGCCTTGAAAAAATTCTATGCCTAAAAAGTTCGGTGGGAAAGTTGTATTGCACAAGTTGGAAAAATTTGTCTAAGTAAAAAGTTCTGAAGAAGTACAAAACAAGAGTCTCACGAAAGCAATCGCCGAGGAAAGCAAAAGTAAGTTTTTCCAAAGTCTCTTGAGCGAATATGTTCGGGACAAAGGAAAGCAAAAGTAAGGTTTTCCGAAGTCTCTTGAGCGAATATGTTCGGGACAAAGGAAAGCAAGAGTATGGTTTTCCGAAGTCTCTTGAGCGAATATGTTCGGGACAAAGGAAAGCAAAAGTATGGTTTTCCGAAGTCTCTTGAGCGAATTATGTTCGGGACAGAAGGAAACAAAGGAATCTGGCAAAAAATACTTAGCCAAATTTTTATCTATTGAGCCAAAGAGTGCTTACAGAGAAGAAAGTTGCTGAAAGACTACAAAAAAGAAGAAGAAAATGAAGACAAAAGGCCCTAGTACTAAGGAACCTCGGCGTCTTGAGAACTGCCAGCCTCTGTGCTTTTGTCAGCAGCCTTCGGCGCCGGGAGAGAAGGAGGCAGTTTCAAGTGCTCGATCTTGGACCAAGTCCACCGAGGCTCCTTGGGGATGTTCATGCCTTCCAGGAAGGAGAGGTCAAAATCTGGGAACTTCTGCAGAATTTGGTGCCGAGCAAGACAGAAGCCGTCTTGAAAGCCCAACTTCGTCATATCATCGGACTCCCGCTTCTTGACCGCCAAATCTGCATAGTCCTTCTCCAAATCCGCGTAATCCTTCTCCAGATCCTTGAGCTTTCTCTTCAATGTCTTCATCTTCTTCTTCTCTTCTGAGGGCTTCTTCGGAGATGCGACCTCGGCTTCGAGCTGGGCCTTTTCCTCGAGCGTCTTCGCAAGGATTGCGTCACTTTCTGACTTATCCTTTTGAATCGTTTCTACGATCGAAGTCAGCTCCGCCATCCGAGAGCCGATGTCGGAAAGCTTCTGGGAGGTGCCCTTCTCAAGTTCCTCTTTCTCTTTCATGAACCCCTCCCGAAGTTCAGCAATTTCCTTCTCTGAAGACTGCTTCAGCTGAGCATTGTCAGCAGCCAACACCGAACACTGGGCCTTCGTCTTGGTGTAAAGGTCCTAGAGTGACGCCCTCCTTTCTGACTCTCGCGCCACCCGAACACGGAGCAACCCGGCATACCCAATCAGCTGCAAAAAAAGCAAACAAAGGGAAAATGATGCTAAGTAAAAAGCAAA
>SMDT01002689.1:5000-12500 GCA_005392925.1 Aquilaria sinensis | reverse complement strand
AAAGGGCCGAAGATGAGGACTATGACTCCGACAGGCGGAGAAACCGAAGTCCAAAAAGGCGCCCTCCACCTCCGGCAGGGGTTATCCAAACAATCACCACGGGGCTCCCATCCTCGGAAAGAAAGCGAAAGGTCAGAGAAATTGCAATCACGGAATATCAAAATCCAGCAAAAAAGCTGGCCCGCAAAAATGGATCCACCATCGTCTTCCCCCACGACGATCCACTGCTGATCATGGCGAGGATAGGGAACTGGGACGTCAAAAGGGTGCTACTTGATGACGGATCAAATGCGGACGTCCTATTCTCGCACTTACTGCCGAACTTGGGCATCTCCAGCAGCGAACTTAAGCCAGTCACCTCGCCCACCTTCGGGGTCGGACCATCCGAACTGCCTGTTCTCGGATGGATCGACCTCCCACTGATGATGAAAGGGACTTCGGTAGACGGAGCAGCTGAGTTGTACGCCTCCACAATGGCAAGGTTCATCGTCATGGATGTCCCGTCCTCGTACAACGCCATCCTTGGAAGGCAGACACAGGGAAGCCTGCACATTCGCCCTGATGTGAAGTACTTGACTGTCACATTCGCCACCAAGGATGGAGATGCAGAGATCTTCATAGACCAGGCCGAGGTGAGAAAGGTGTTTGTGAAAGCACGAAAGGCCCCGGCGAGCAACTTCGCACAAACAATGGAGGCTAAGGCGCCAGAAAAAGGCAAAGAAGAAGATCTCGCAAAGGCAGAAACGGAAGCAGTAGATCTTGTCCCAGGACAATCTACCCGAATAGGGAAGAGCTTGGCCGAAGGTGACAAGGAAAAACTTGTATCCTTTCTGCTGGAAAATAAAGATCTGTTTGCCTACTCGCCAAAAGATATGCCGGGGGTGAACCCTGGCATAATACAGCACAGCCTCAAAGTAAGCCCGGAAGCAAGGCCTGTCCGGCAAAAGAAACGAAGCATCTCAGCCCATAAGGGCAACTTTGTCAAAACCGAAGTCCAGCGACTGTTGGAAGCCAAAGTTATCAGGGAAGTGAAGTACCCCGAATGGTTAAGCAACGTGGTCATCGCCACAAAAGAAGGTAGCAGCAAACTCCGGATGTGCATCGATTTCAGAAATTTGAACGATGCTTGCCCGAAAGACTCATACCCTCTGACGCCAATAGATCAGCTGGTAGATTCAACTGCGGAATATGGGCTCCTAAGTTTCCTAGACGCCTTCAGTGGCTACCATCAAATAAGCATGGACCCCGAAGATGAAGAAAAAAACTGCCTTCATCACCGAGGGAGGAACATACTGCTATATCAGGATGCCCTTCGGGCTCAAGAATGCAGGAGCCACCTACCAAAGGTTGATGAACAAGGTCTTTAAGGACCAAATGGGGAGAAACATGGAGGTATATGTTGATGATATGATAGTCAAGAGCAAGCTGCCTGGCTACCACGTTGCAGATTTAGAGGAAACCTTCCAAAAGCTCAGAGCCTTTGGGATTCGGCTCAATCCTGAAAAGTGCATCTTCGGGGTAACCTCGGGAAATTTCCTTGGGTACATGGTATCCGAAAGAGGCATTGACACTAACCCCGAGAAGATTAAGGCTCTGCTTGAATTCTGAACTCCTGCCACGGTCAAAGACGTGCAAAGGCTCACCGGAAGAATAACCTCCCTAACCAGGTTTATTTCTAGGTACGGAGATCGGTGCCGACCTTTCTTCAAAGTCCTAACAAAGGCAGCAAAAAGGGAAGGCGACCTCAGAAGGAATGATCATCCTTGGGATGAAGATTGCCAAAAGGCCTGGGAAGAACTCAAAGTCTACCTGGCCAGCCTGCCGACTCTACGACAACCTCGGGAGGGAGAGCCACTCGTATTGTACCTCGCTGTCACGGAGAAAGCTGTAAGCTCGGTCCTCGTGAAAGAAGAAGGCCCAAAGCAATGGCCAGTCTATTACGTCAGCAAGTCCCTGCATGGCGCCGAAATCAGTTACCCTTTGCTTCAAAAAGCTATATACGCCTTGGTGCTTGCAGGAAGAAGGCTGCAACTGTACTTTCAGGCTCACCCCATCATCGTCCGAAGTAGTCTACCACTACGGGATGTTATGAAGAAAGTTGATCATTCGGGAAGGCTCTCCAAGTGGTGCATAGAGCTTGGCGAGCACGAAATCATATATGAGCCTCGGAAGGCCATAAAGGCCCAAGCACTGGCAGATTTTATCGCCGAAATACCCACCACTGAGGACAGCCACCAAGATCCGAACGAGGGTGAGCCATAATGGACCTTGCATGTTGACGGAGCCTCGGGTTCCGAACACCAGGGAGCTGGAATAGTCATCAGAGGACTCGAAGGCCTGGAGGTAATGAAGGCTATCAAGTTCAGCTTCAGCGTCACAAACAATGTGGCTGAGTATGAAGCCCTCATAGCGGGATTACGCTTGGCCAGAAGGATTGGCGTGAGAAACTTAAAAGCTCACAGCGATTCCCAGCTGGTAGTTCGGCAGACGGCAGGAGATTATGGGGCGAAGGACCCAATCTTGGCAAAATACCACGAGCTGGTAGCAAAGCTCATCCAAGAGTTTGACGCCGTACGGATCGAAAATGTACCTCGGCGGAATAACACTGAGGCGGATTGCTTGGCGAAGTCGAAAACATACACCGAGGTGCTAGACCATCCGAGCATCTCAGTGCTGAGCATAGCGACCTCGGGAAAAGGATGGAAAGATCCCATAAAGAGATACCTCACAGAAAATATGCTCCCCGAAGATCCCGGCGACGCTGCGAGACTGCGAAGACGCTCCGGCTGATTCTTCCTGATTGGTGAAGAGTTATACCGGCAGGGATATGCAAATCCACTGCAGAGATGTGTGGCTGAAGAGGATACTGAAATGATCCTTGAAGAGGTCCACGAAGGCATGTGTGGCTCACATATCGGAACTGATGCCCTTGCAGCGGTGATACTTCACCAAGTATACTTCTGGCCTACCCTGAGAAAGGACGCAAGACAGTTCGTCCGAAAATGTGGTAGCTGCCAGAGACACGCGAACATCCAGAGGGCACCCTCGGAGACGGTAAGTTCGACTGACTATCCTTGGCCGTTCGCAGTCTGGGGTATAGACCTTATTGGGCCACTCCCCACAGCACCCGGAGGCGTGAAATTCTGCGTTGTAGCAGTGGACTATTTCTCTAAATGGGTCGAGGCAGAACCGCTGGCAACTATCTCGGTAAAAGAAGTGCAGAAGTTCGTATGGAAGAACATTGTATGCAGATTTGGCATACCGAGGGTACTAGTAGCTGATAATGGATCCCAATTCATAGACAAAGGATTCCAGGAATTTATCAGCGACCTCGGAGTAAAAATGCACTTCGCCCCAGTAGCTCACCCCCAAGGCAACGGGCAGGTGGAAGTATCGAACAGGACCATAAAAGATGGCCTGAAAAAGAGACTGGGAGAAGCAAAAGGGAAATGGCCAGGAGAACTCCAAAGCGTATTGTGGAGCTACCGAACGACGCCCCGAAGGGCCATAGGGGAAACTCCCTTTTCACTAGTCTTCGGGATAGAGGCCATTATCCCAGTCGAGATAGTCAGACCATCAATACGGGTGCAAATATTTGATGAAGGTGGAAATGACCTAGGCCTCAGAACCGAGCTCGACCTTGTCGGCGAACACAGAGAAATAGCCGAGCTGAGAAGAAAAGCTTTTCAGCAAAGAGTGGCCGCGGCCGTAAACTTACGGGCCAGGCCAAAAGAAATCAAGAAGGGAGACCTCGTTCTTCGAAAGGCTGACTTTCCTGGCCTGACAATCAATAATAACCCGGTTCTCTTCTAACCAACTCATACCCAATATCACATCATACCCATGTGTCTCCAATACTATGAGGTTTGTCCTCAGTTTCAGCTTGCCTATCTGTATTTCACAGTTTTCTACCATGTAGTAGGCAAACAAAATTTCATTGCCAGCTGTTCTTACCAAGTACATGTTGTCCATATACTTTACCTCTAAATTCATGGCTGTCACCAAGTTGGCAGCTATTATGGATAATGAAGCCCCATTATCAAATAAAACAGATACTATATGACCATTGAGATAAAGTTTACCTTTCAAGGCCTTCCTTCTAGTCCTTTGCTGACTAGTCTCCCTTTTAGCTTCCTCGGTCTCAGGTGGTTCCTGTCCTCTCCTGGCAGCTTCCAGCTTAAACACCCTCCCTGGAAATGTACCAGGCCTTCTTTGCTCCTAAGGAGCTCTGGTTGCTGGCCTCCCACCTTGGGCTGGCCCCTGAGTCCTTAGTTGGGGCATAGGGAACTGTCCCCTAGGTCCTCTGGGATTAAAAGTTCCCAGCAATTTCTTACTGCCTTCACCCCTTTTTGGGCAATCCCTCACCCAGTGGTCTGGGGCACCACATCCATGACACCCTGTGGAAGCCTTAAAGCATGGCTTATTGCCATGAAACTTCCCATAAGTGTTACACTGAGGACCATATGGTTGTGACTGTGGTCCTCTATCCATTCTGTTCTCCTTTCTGCTTCCTCCTGCTTCCCTCTCCTCTCTCGGCCTTTTTGACATCTGGCCCTTCTTTGTTCCACTACTACTACCTGGCCCACTCCTCAATTGCTCCTAAGACTCCTGCTCCAGAGCCAGTGCACTCTGCACCACTGTATAATAGTCTCTGGCTCCAATGGCTCTGAGAATTTGTCTCAGCTCAGGTCTTAGACCCCTGATGAACCTTTTGGTCCTTAGCTCTTCCTGTCCGTCATACTGAGGGGCATACCTGATCAAGCTGTTGAACCTCTGCTCATACTCCAGCATACTGAGGTTCCCCTGGTCCAGTTGATCAAATTCAACCTGTTTCTGATCTCTCTGTGCTTCACTCACATACTGCTGCCGAAACACTCTGAGAGAATCAGGCCACCTCATGGACCTCCTCCTATCTGGATGCCTCCTTAGGTTCCTCTCCTGGTAACTCTTCTGTACTGCTCTCCACCAGAGTTTTGCATTCCCCTCTAGCCTAAAAGTGGCTAGCAATACTCTCTGGGTGGAAGTAACCTCCATTCTCTCCAATATCATTTCTAACTGGTATAACCAGAACTCGGCCTCCTCTGAGTCACAACCCCCTCTGAAAACTGGAGGTTTCAGTGCCAGAAACCCCTCCAATTGGCCGTCCTTTAGTCCTCCACTGCTATGCTTTCTCTTCCTCTCTTCTTTGCTACTAGATTTACCTCTGGATGACCTGCTTGACCTGCTCCTGAGTGTGGTCTCCTCAACAGAGGGTTCAGTCCCTCTGGAGTATATATATGCATCCCTTTCCTCAATATCTGGGCTGTCACCCTCCTCTTCCTCCTCAATTCTAGGCTCCTGCCTCACCTCTGACCTCATCCTCCTGGCTCTTGGATGTCTCCTCTCCTCATCCGCCTCTTCTTCCTCTTGATTACCTCCAGCTCGGCTGGACTGATCATAACTCTCTGGCTCTTTGCCAGGCCTCCTTCTCCTTCTCCCACTCCCTTCTGCCTCCACTGGCTCCACTTCTCCCTGATTCTGGGCTTGGCCTCTAGCCAAGGATTGCATTCCCAGCACTAGTTGAGCCACTGTGGCATGTAATGACTCCATCATCACTTCCATCCTTTCTTGTCTATCTCTACTTGGCCCAGGTATTTGGTACCTAGCAGTGGGGTCTTCAGCCCCATTATGACCCATTTCTCCTACCTGGGTCTCAAGCACATTTTCCGCCAATCCCTCTACATGATGGGCTGCAGTTTCTTCTTCCTGTCTCAGGGAACCCTTGTCCCTGCCTCTAGTTCTCATCCTGCACTTTCAATTGCAGTTATTCACAAATATCCAAAATAACACAAGTCTTATTTGAGTTAGCCCTAAAGGGAACACTGTCTAGGCTTAGCTCTGATTGTACTAAACAAGCAGCCTCTGATACCAAACAAAGCCTGTCACACCTCACACAGGCCCTGGCCTGTAAGTCCCCAACCTTACTCACAAGCCCAAACTAAAAACTGGGTAACTAGCCCTCGGCCATACCACATGGACTATCTTTAAGTCTTATTTTCTTAAGGTAATAGGCCTGGGAGGTGGCCCAGGTGGCTTTCAAACCAAACTAGTAATTACTTGCAGCGTAAGTAAGGCCCAAACCACTTTCTTGCATGACAAGCAAGGCAACAAATAATGCAACTTCCAGTGCATACTTGGTGTGCAATCAAGTGTGCTACCTATATGGCAACCAAGAAGCCCACAATGTTGGTTTAAGTTTGGAAAACCACAAGGAACAATGCATGTAGCTCTCGGCCATCAACATACATACAATGGTGCACCATACAACTTGCAAGATCATGCCATCCATATCATATAATAGCGCCAAACCTTGGCCCATAACACTCATAACACATATCCATACACATAACCATCCATACTCTCATACATAACTTGGCATAAAAGGTTCTCAAAATAACACCATCTAGGTATCCGAGACTACAAATATACACAACCAAAAGTGTAGTCTACCTAGCAAATAACATGGCTAATAATGCCAAGCACCCATAAGTTGTTCATGCCAAGTTATATACAGACCGAGACCAAACTCCTAATGCTCAAACATCACCTTAAGGATCCCATACAAAAGCACACACTGCAACACCAAGCCCGTGGCCATGTTCATGGTCATAAAGGTGAAAAGCAAAACCAGAGCTAAAGTCCAGGTATCCATGCTCCCCTAGACAGTTCCCACTCTACAGCCTGCAAGCTTAAACCATAAGTCTCGGCCAACTCACAATAAGACTTGCAAATAATTCTAAAGTGTCAAGCCAAGCACACATTGGCACATACCTTAGCAACAAAGCAAAAAAACACTAAGTGCACACACAAGGCAGCTTAACACTACTCAGGCTGAATATCCTTGCCTAAAAAAAATGGAGAATGGGCAGTGAGTTTAACTCAATAGGATTCACTTCATTATACCCAACTCTTAAAGAGTTTATTTAGTTAAGCCGAGTGAACACTCAAGGCTTAACCTCCAATTGATTAGCTCAACCTGCAAAACAAACACAAAGACAAGAAAAGCAAGTATATACATATACAAGATAAATAACCATAATAATGGGGGTTAGCATGCACAAGAAATCACCAAAGCACACAAGTACTCACACACACTTCACATTGTTGCTCTCGGCCATATAAGCCATACATGTACCCGTGTGCAATCCTTGCACATAACCTTACCAAAACATTCCATATGGAGCTCCCAAAATGCCAAGCAAATAGGCCACATTCACTTGCATTTTTAGTACATGTACTATAGTCAATTAGCTAATCAACATTGCAACCAAATATAACCAATAAGCCCATCAAGTAACTAAGATCACATGGCAGATTTTAACCATCACTTAGCCACCTTAACACTTGAACCATGGCATACATTACCAAGCGTACTCAAGTGTAGTGAACCCTACCTCAAGCTCTCGGTCTCCAATAGAACTTCAAGTGTCCAAGTGCCCTTCAACCACAATGCCTACCATA
>SMDT01002688.1:0-16960 GCA_005392925.1 Aquilaria sinensis | reverse complement strand
CTTTATTCTTGTCGGAACTTAGTGAACTTCGGTAAACTCCTTTATTCTTGCTAAGTAAACTTAAATTAAACTTCTAAACTTAATTCAAAACTCTTTACCTTCCTCAAGAAGGGTCATAACAGACAAACAACAACATTGTTGATCCGCTAACAAAGGCCCTTACGCAGCAAAAGCATAATAGCCATTCTAGCTCCATCGATATTAGATACATGGATGATTGGCTTTAGTGCAAGTGGGAAATTGTTAGTGTTGTGCTCAAAAGCTAATCATGACATGATTGTTATAAACATAATTATAACCCTAGAATAATGTATTCTTAAATGTCTCTGGACTAGTATTATCGTGGAGCGGGTTACAATAATACATAATTACTAGCATATATGGAGACTAATATGAGATATATAGTCTCTACATGGGTATAAGTTGGAGAACTTGTGCACTTGATGACACACCATGAGAACGCTACATGGATCGTTATATAAGTGTCATAAGTGATTCTCATAGTGATCATGGCATATATAGTCCTTTGACCTAAGGTCATCAAGGTTTTCTACATGTGAGTCACATACTTTGATACTTCCCTTTGTTGCTCGTAACTGAGTCATTGGGTATGTCACATATCATATGAAGGGTTTTATATGATCAAGATGGGACTTGTCCCTCTTATGTAATGGGGGTGATATCTTCGGGCCCCTTGATAGACTGAGACTTAGAAAATGCATGGCCATGCTCGGATGAGTTGATATATGATATCATTGTCATCAGTTTAAGTTAGTCTACCTCGTAATCAAGAAACCAAAGATTGGGCTATACAAGAGTGATGCATTCCATATCCCGTGCTTAGTCTTGATATCTTGGACAAAGGGACAATGGCTTATAAGGATAATGATCATGAAGATTTAGTTGAATCACCGACAATCTTGTCACTTAGGTAGCAACGATGTGTTGCTAGACATCTCTCATTGCTTATGATCATAAATCTATGATCATAAATGTGATTTATGATCATTGCCAACATGGTAAGAGCCTATTGGGTTGCACACATAAAGCCTATTTGGATTATTTGAGTGCATGAGCTAATTTATTTAGGTTATGGTTTCATGATAATTTTGTATTAATGATTGGCCCAAAGGTTCAGCCACTATTAGAAGGCAAAATTAATACTTATTGGATTAGGGCTTTGAAACCCATTAGGCTTAGCAGTTGAGTCTCACTATAAATACATCATATAGTAAGAAATTCATAGCTATTGCCTTAGCCTCTTTAAGGACAAAATTAGAAGAGTTCTGAAAGTTCTAGCCATACTCTTCTCTTGCCATTCTTTGGAGGACGCAAGCTAGTATTGCGAGTGCAAGAGGAGCTCTTCTATCAGGACTTGGTGGAGGCATGGCGATCCTAAACAGCTCGTATGGAAACCATAGAGAGCTTGAACACATCAACTATTCAAGTTTTATGATTTGACTCAATAGTTGGGTGAAAGATCTCAACCAAACTAGGTATAAAATTTTGAACACCTGATTTATCCTGTTTTACTTGGATCCTAGAGGATTTTGGTTACATTCCACTGTGCTTGCTTAGCTCCTGAAACCTTACAGTGGTATTAAAGCTAATTGTGAAACCCTAAATCGGGATTGAATGTCAAATCACATGACATGTTGTGTGCTCTAATGTTTTGATCATGATCAATTAGATTGATTCATGATGCATGAAACTAGAACTCATAATGTATATATGAGATATATGAAGAAATGACATAAATTGGTTAATAATATTAACCCTCAATTGATTTGTATGAGATACCTATACAGATTAGGATTCTTGTGATAGTTGCAAAACCCTAGCATGGATCGGATTAGGGATGTTTGGGCACCGAGAGAAGAGTACTTTTGGTGGCTTGAATAGAGGTGGTGTCGGGTGCTTAGTTGCTTAAAATAATAAATCTTGGGTAACACAATTGTAAGCGGGAATTTCCGCCGTACAAGCACCACATAAATGAAAACTGGTTAATGCGAATCAATAAACAAAAGCTTTATTAGCATGCTATTTTGGCATGAATGGAGATTTGACATGTTATGCTGATTGGTGTTTGAAGCATGGTGCATGGTTATAGCCCTTGTTGGTTGTACTTGTAAATACGGCTTGCGAGTCGTGCCTTTTCTTGTTATTCTCATTGTACATTCTCTTCTCACCTTACTCCCCTCAAATGTAACTTGAGGTTTCTATTATTGATGTAATTGTACATTATGGGATCATCCAAGGTGGTGTGTCCAAGGAGGTGACAACAAAAGGGCAACCAAGCAAGGAGGAGAATGAGCTTGTGAAGACCCTTTTCTTTTCTTAGGCTTTTATGATATTCTCATTGGCTTGAGAATATCACATAGTTTGGGCTATAACCATGTCACGTTTACTTTGTTGTTAGCATGAGATGCATGTTTTATATTTGTATGTGATGCATGTATAAGACAACCAAAGATAATAATTGGTGAGATCAAAAAGAAAAATCCCTCAAACAAAATATTAAGTCATTAAATGTGATGCCTTCCAAATGTTGGCACTCGTCAAGACTTTGATCAACATTGGGTGGGTTTGCCAAAGCAAAGCACCTATGTTCATCTTGGTAAGGCGCAATGGGATAATAGTGATATCCAAATTGCTAACTTTGGGTCCGACTTAACTAAGTCATCCTAATAGGATTGGGGACTTAGAGGCATAGGGTTGGGCTTAAGTTCATGAGATGAGCTTGGACAAGTGTTGTTCACCCAACTATCCAAGAGTTGCATGAGATGCAATTGGCAAGGAGTTGCCTACCTAAATAACTGTAACTTGAGAGAAAAGCCAAAGCTGACTCAGGTTGTGGTGAAATATGGATCTTGGCCCACTAGAATACCTTAGCGCCGAGGTGTTCCGAAATAATATCAAGGGTTATTATTTTGAGTAAAATAGTGGGAGTATCATTTAATAAAAGTCCTTATTAAATGAATTAAAATGCATGACTCTTACACTGCATATTTACTATTGTAGATAACCATGGCACAAAACACATCGACACTTTCATTGCGATCGATCCTTGAGAAGGAAAAACTAAATGGGACCAACTTTCTCAAATGGTACCGAAATTTGAGGATAGTCCTCAAGCAAGAGAGAAAGGCTTATGTCCTAGAGCAGCCCATTCCGAATGAGCCTGCTGCCACTGCTCCAAGAGCTGAAAGGGATGCTCACAAGAGGCATTCTGATGATGCTTTGGATGTTGCTTGCCTCATGCTTATTACCATGGAATCTGAGCTTCAGAAGCAACATGAAAACATGGGGGCGTTCGATATGATCGAACATCTCAAAATGCTCTTCCAAGAGCAAGCTAGGCATGAGAGGTTTGAGACCTCTAAGGCATTGTTTCAGTGCAAAATGTCTGAGGGAAGTCCCGTGGGTCCTCATGTGCTCAAGATGATTGGGTACATTAAGAATCTTGAGAGTTTGGGATTTGCTCTTCAGAAAGAGTTGGCTGTTGATGTAGTCTTGCAATCGTTGCCTGAAAGCTACAGTCAGTTCATCATGAACTATAACATGAACGACCTTGACAAGTCCCTCCCTGAATTGCTCAACATGTTGAGAACTGCTGAGCAAAACCTTAAGAAGGCTAAGCCCATTTTGATGGTTCAAAAGGGCAAGGGAAAGGGAAAAGCCAACAAGAAGAAGGATAAAGCTAAAGGAAAGTCCAATGCTAATTCTTCTTCAGCTGCACTAAAACCATTTGGTGGTGTGGCAAAGGAAGGGGAGTGCTTCCATTGTAAGCAACCTGGACATTGGAAGCGCAACTGCAAGCTCTATCTTGAAGAACTTGCTAAGGAGAAGGGAAGTAAGACTTCCACTTCAGGTATTTTTGTTATAGAGGCTAACTTTTCTACTTCCTCATCTTGGGTATTGGATACTGGATGTGGATCTCACATTTGTGCAAATGTGTAGGATCTAAGTAGAAGTAGAAGATTGGCCCGAGGTGAAGTGGACCTACGTGTTGGAAATGGAGCAAGAGTTGCTGCCTTAGCCGTAGGGACTTATGTTCTCACTTTACCTAGTGGATTAGTTTTAGAATTAGACAACTGCTACTTTGTGCCTACTATTAGTAGAAATTTGATTTTTGTTTCTTGTTTGGACAAGAAAGGTTTTTCATTTATAATAAAGGACAAATGTTGTTCTATTTATTTGAATGAAATCTTTTATGGTAGTGCTCAACTTAGCAATGGGTTGTATGTTCTAGAACTCAAAAATCCAATCTATAATGTGAATACCAAGAAGGTCAGATTGAATGATTCAAACCCGACCTATCTCTGGCACTGTCGCTTGGGCCATATAAATGAGACCCACATATCCAAGCTCCATAAGGATGGACTCTTGGACTCATTTGATTTTGAATCATATGAGACATGTGAGTCATGTTTATTGGGCAAGATGACCAAAGCCCCATTCACAGGGCAAAGTGAAAGGGCTAATGACTTACTAGGACTCATACATAGTGATGTATGTGGCCCTATGTCTACACATGCTAGAGGAGGTTTCCAATACTTCATTACCTTTACTGATGACTTCAGTAGATATGGCTATGTGTATCTCATGAGACACAAGTCAGAATCCTTTGAAAAGTTCAAAGAATTCAAGAATGAAGTAGAGAATCAACTCGGGAAGAGTATCAAAGTACTTCGATCAGATCGAGGTGGAGAATACTTGGATCGAGAATTCCTTGACTATCTAAAGGAGTGTGGTATAGTATCACAACTCACTCCACCTGGTACACCTCAATGGAATGGTGTATCTGAAAGGAGAAATCAAACTCTGTTAGACATGGTTCGATCTATGATGAGTCAAGCTGACCTTCCAAACTCCTTTTGGGGACATGCTCTAAAGACAGCTGCTTTTACACTAAACCGAGTTCCATCTAAATCAGTTCAAAAGACACCATATGAGATATGGAGTGGGAGGCATCCCAGTCTGTCTTTTATGAAGATTTGGGGCTATGACGCTTATGTGAAATGTCAATCCTCTGACAAACTAGGGCCCAAATCTCATAAATGCCTTTTTGTTGGGTATCCCAAAAAAACAAAGGGTTACTATTTCTACAATCCTTCTGAGCAAAAAGTGTTTGTTGCTCGAACTGGTGTCTTTCTAGAAAAAGAGTTTATCTCTAAAGGAACCAGTGGGAGGAAAGTAGAACTTGAAGAAATTCAAGAACAACAAGGGGACATCGAACCTGAAATGGAACCTGAACAGACACCACAAGATGTTGTGGTTCAAGAGTCTGTTCCTGTAGCACAGAGCCCACATAGGTCTGGTAGGATTCGGCATGAGCCCGAGAGATATGGATTTCTCATGACTCACACTGGTGATGTGATGCTCATGGATCAGGATGAGCCCATAACCTACCAACAAGCTATGTCGGGGCCTGACTCTGAGAAGTGGCTAGTGGCCATGAAGTCCGAGATGGAATCCATGTATGAAAACCAAGTATGGACTTTGGTTGATCCACCTGAAGGGGTAAAACCTATAGGGTGCAAATGGGTTTTCAAGAAGAAAACTGACATGGATGGTAATGTGATTACCTTTAAGGGACGATTGGTTGCAAAAGGTTTCAAGCAAATTCATGGTATTGACTATGATGAAACTTTTTCACCAGTTGCCATGCTTAAATCCATCCAAATTTTATTGGCTATTGCTGCACACTATGATTATGAGATTTGGCAAATGGATGTCAAAACTACGTTCCTAAATGAAAAACTACTTGAAGATGTGTACATGATATAGCCTAAGAGTTTTGTCACTCCTGAGAATGCCAATACAGTGCACAAGTTGCAAAGGTCCATTTATGGACTAAATCAAGCTTCTCGGAGTTGGAATCTTGTGTCTACAAGAAGGCTAGTGGGAGCGCTATTGTCTTCTTAGTGTTGTTTGTAGATGACATACTACTCATCGGGAATGACGTTCCCAAGCTACAGTCTATGAAGGCTTGGCTAGGGAAATGTTTCTCTATGAAGGACTTGGGTGAAGCAGCCTATGTATTAGGCATTAGGATCTATGAAGATAGATCTCAAAAATTGCTTGGCCTAAGTCAAAGTACATACATTGACAAGGTGTTAAAGAGGTTTAGCCTGCAAGATTCCAAGAAAGGATTCTTGCCCATGTCACATGGTATAACTCTTTCTAGATCTCAGTGTCTAAGTACACCCGAGAGAGAGAGCACATGAGTAAGATTCCATATGCCTCAGCAATTGGATCTATCATGTATGCCATGATGTGTACTCAGCCTGATGTCTCGTATGCCTTAAGCATGACGAGCAGGTACCAATCTAACCCTGGTGAGAGTCACTGGACAACTGTTAAGAACATCTTTAAGTACTTATAAAGGACTAAGGATGCATTCTGAGTCTGTGGGGGCGAAGATGAGCTCATTGTAAGGGGTTACACCGATGCTAGCTTCCAATCCGATAAGGATGATTTTAGGTCACAATCTGGTTATGTGTTTTGTATTGGTGGTGGTGCTGTGAGCTGGAAGAGTTCAAAGTAAGAGACAGTAGCTGACTCTAGAATAGAATAGAATCCGAGTACATTACCGCCTCTAATGCTACAAAGGAGGCAGTTTGGATCAAGAAGTTCATCACAGAACTTGGAGTGGTTCTAAGCATTGCCGACTCGATAGAGCTTTATTGTGACAACAATGGAGTAATCGCACAGGCTACGGAACCTCAATCTTACCAGCGATCCAAACATGTACTCCAACGCTATCATCTCATCAGGGAGATCATCAAGAGAAGTGATGTGACGATATGCAGGACTTCGACAAACAGCAACATTGCTGATCCGCTGACAAAGCCCCTTACGCAGCAGAAGCATAATAGCCATTCTAGGTCCATCGGTATTAGATACGTGGATGATTGCCTTTAGTGCAAGTAAGAGATTGTTAGTGCTGTGCCCAAAAGCCAATCATGAGATGATTGTGTTTTTGCACATTGAGTCATGATATTTTATTAAGGCATTAATCCAATAATTATGTTTGTTGTTTTTTTTCTATGTAACGTAAAAAACATAATTATAACCCTAAAATAATAATATTCTTAAATGTCTCTGGTCTAGTATTATCGTGGAACGGGTTACAATAATACATAATGACTAACATATATGGAGACTAATATGAGATATATAGTCTACATATGGGTACAAGTTGGAGAACTTGTGCACTTGACCGACACACCATGAGAATGCTACATGGATCGTTATATGAATGTCATATGTGATTCTCATAGTGATTATGGTATATGTAGTCCTTTGAATTGAGGTCATCAATGTTCCCTACATGTGAGTCACATACTTTCAGGTTTAAAAGCATGTTGAACCTATCCTATGCCTCATGGAATGGCTCTCCCTCCATCTGTGCAACGCTACAAATCTTACTTTGAAGATGAATTATTTTCTGTAGGGAGTAGTACTTGGTCATGAATTTGGTGCACACCTCCTCCCATGTGTGTGGTGATCCTTCTGGCAAATTGATCAACAAGCTTTTAGCTCTATCTTTCAAACAATAGGGAAGGTACCTAATTTCCAGATCATCCTCTTCCAGACCTTGAAATGGGAAGGTCTGACCACCATTGTTGAACTCCCAAATAAAAGACAATGGATCTTCTAAGCTCATCCCGTGAAATGAAGGCAGTATGTTGAAGTCAATGGTTTTCAACTCATAGTTTTAGGTTGCATCATTCAATCTAATGCAGGATGGAAAAACTCCAATAACTGACCTTTGAATTGACTTAAGATTTATTCTAGGTGGTGGGTGAGCTCCCTCAAGATGATTGAAGTTATGACCATTATTCTCTTCCTGTGCCATCTCTTCTCTTTTCCATGTTTTGTTTGCCTGACAAGTTCTTTCAATTTCAGGGTCTAAAGGAATCAATTTAGTGTTCGTCCAACTCTTTGATCTATGAAGGTTCATAAACTATCTGCACACCCAATAAAAAAAACCACTAAGGTAAATTGAGACAAAAGAAATAAGCCTAATAAAATAAAATAAAATGGAAATAAATAAACTAAAAATGAGAGAAAACAAAAACATAACAAATAATCATATATAGTCGTTCCTCGGCAACGACGCCAAAAACATAATAGGGCTAATCTTGCAAGTGCAAAGTCTTACCACCTCAACAAATGGGAAAATTACACTATAAAGGCATAATGGTTATAAACCATTATATAGCATAATTTTCACCGTAGTGAATGAAATATGAGGGGTAAAGTGAATAATCTACATCTCCTTAAAAGATTACAATGGTTACTTGGTACTAAAGGAAGGCCTAGAAGATTGCTTGCCTTACAAGTAATCTATGGGTTTTATTGCAAGATTTCAAGACTTGGGTACTCAATTGTACAACTCTAAAAGAGAGATTTTTTAAGGATTTGAATGGTATGAAAGCAACCATTGGAGGCTGAATTGCATAAAGGAAACAAAAGCTATGATTAAATAACCTAGGACAACTAGGTGTACAATTGTTCCCAAAAATAACTTAAGGATGGGATGACTTTTGACAAGAGTCAAAGATAGCCATTCCTAGGATTATCCCAGCCTTTTATTTTCAGGTTCTAAGGTCAAAAAGCTGGGCTAAAAATAGCCAAAAAGTCTTTGCTTAAGGCATACTTATAGTGACCTAAGTGAAGGTTAAGGTTAAACTAATCAAGTCATGTAAATATCTTGATTTCTTTACCTTTCCTTGCTCATTTTCAGCCCTCACTAGCCAGACTCCTTCCTAAGCTCCTCCATAACCTTCCATAGCCACCATATCTTAAGCTCCCAAGAAATCACAAAGGAAAGCAATCAGATTCAACACTAGAGAGAAAAACCCTAGTTTTTGGGTTTATTGAGCTTCTTTTGCTATTTTCAGCTTTCACAGCTTAGGTAAGGGTTTTATCTTCATGTTTCATGGTTATTTATTGTTCTAATATAATGATTAAGCATCCAAGAAGCTAAGACCATGCTTGGAACAGAGCAAAAAGCTCAAGGAACCAAGTATGGGTTAACGGGGAATGCATGAACAAGGTTCCAGCCTTATTGTTTTTCATGCACTAAGTTGGCAGTGTTTACAGGGGTTTCTAGAGCCCAAGTTAGTACTAAATAAGACCAATTAATCTCCTAAGGCTAAGCATTAGCTTGAGGAGGGTTGCCATATTGATTACATAATGTTTATGTGATTGTTTATGAACTAACCCTAATGTGTTTATTGCTGCCAACATTACATTTGTTTGTTGCTGTGTTGTTTGTGCATTTGGATGGCTGTGTTTGTGTCTTTGCACTGTACTTTTGTGTTTTAGGGTCTTTGGATTTCAGGTATATGACTGGAGTTTGAATCTTTTATTGATAAGCCCTTACTAAGTTTCATTCAAGAAACTTACCCCCTTTCTGTCCATTTCAAGTTCAGCAGAAAGATCATATTCAAACTTGATAGCCGAAGGACTATCGCCTATCCTAGAACGTACCTCCTATCAAAGAGTGCTAGGGAAGCCTGGCACCATCCGAGGGAGGCACTAGTACTGACCTCGGACTAGGCGAATTCCAGTGCCTCGAACTTGGGATTTAGCCTAGTACCCCAGAGAGCTCCAAAGGTGCAGACAGCCCCCTCGGGGGATTAAACGGATCGCCTTCAGGATAGAAGAACCAGCTACCGCAAGCAAGAGAGGATTTCCCGAAGGCGGAACCTGCGAGCTAGGCAGCGCCCCGAACTGCGAACATAACTCCCGAAGAAGGGTGTTCGTCCCAGAGAACGACCTCGCCCAAAGGACATCGGGAGTACGGCAGGAGCATTTAAGGAGCCTCTGACACATCGCCCACAGACGCACCATGTCACCTCAAACGACGCTCTGACACGCCGACGCCGCCCAGGCCTTGTCACAACCTGTCTCGGACCAAGGCTCGAGGGAGCCTACAAACAGCTACTTGTCCCCTATGTCCAAAGGTACACAGCAGATCTGACCGAACACGTGTCACGATCTGAACGGGCCAGACACTTCTATAAATACCAAAGAGCAGCCCCTTGCAAATGGTTGGTCAGTCAGTTGAGAGGATACGAACAGGCAAGGCCACTAAACCCTTGAGTGCTCTCTTTCCTTCACCTCTCAGAAAACTAACTTGGGCGTCGGAGGCTCCTCCCCGGAAAAACATCCCGGGGACCTCCTAACCTTTCCTTTTGGGCTCTTCAGGTACCACTCCCTGGGAAACCTCCACTCCGGGCGTTCTCCTCCTCAGGAAGTCCCTCCAGAAACCACCATGTCCTCCAGCGAAGATGTCTCCGGACATCATTTGGCGCCGTCTGTGGGAACCCACCCTCAGGTTGCCGTCGTTGAGACTCGGCGTTCTAAGGACAAAGGACTCCCGAAGTCCCCGTCCGCGCCTGAAGTCCAACCGGCTGCTGAGCAAACTCTTCCAGGGACTTCCACGCCCGAGGAAGAACGTCCTCTGGTCATAACCATGAGCTTCCTCCGTGACTTCCAACGCTCTGTTGTGGCTGAGATGACACAACAGATAGACAGAAGATGGCCACAACAAGCTCAAACCCAAAGGTCTCCTTCACCGGTACGCCCTCGGGAAAAGAGCCCCAAAGCAGTCCGCCGCAGTTCGGGGAGTGAAGACCCACGTGAGGAGTCTTCAACAGAAAATATGCCCCTCGGGGCACGCCTTCCAGGGCAAACGGGGCCCAACCAACCCAAAATTCGACGCCGAAGGAGCCCTTTGCCCGAGACGAGGTCACCCTCTCCCCGACGACGAAGCCATTCTCCGAAGAGGCGCCGTCAATCTCCTCCACCTGAGGAAGAACCTAGCGCCGCCGCCCTCATGGAAAAAATATTGGCAAGGCTGGACAGAGTCGAGAGGCAGGTGGCTCGCAAGCCAGTTTGGGCCAGACTGTCTGAGTCTTTTTGTGGGGATCAGTCTCCTTTCACCCGAGCTGTGGTCGAGGCAGCTATGCCAGGTGACTTCAGGGTACCTCGGCTAGAGACGTACGATGGTCGGACCGACCCACAGGCCCACCTGACGAAGTACAGACGCAGCATGATGATGCACGGTGCGGACGACGCCACCTTGTGCAAGTGCTTCGAGGTCACCCTCTCTGGGCCAGCAACCGCGTGGTACAACTCCTTGGCTCCAGGAATCATCGGAAAATTCCAGGAGTTATCAACAGCCTTCACCCAACAGTTCATCGGGAGTCGCCCGACGGCGAAGATGCCCGTTCAAATGTTCGACATAGCGCAAAGAAGCGGAGAAACTATACGCGACTATGTCGAGAGGTTCAACAGAGAGGCTTTAAGTGTTCCAGACTTTCGGCCCGAAATACGCATCCTCGCCATGACAAGGGGCCTTCGGAGGGATTCCCAACTCTTCTACGAATTCTCCAAGGACCCTCCAGACACACTGGGCGAATTCTACCGACGGGCCGAACAGCACATGACGGCCGAAGAACTAAGAATGGGCGGACCCAGGCCCGAGCACACCCGTGGCGAGGGGTCCAGCCAGCAGGCACGCTATCCGACCGACCAGCCACCCCGACCCCGGAGAATGCGAGGAAGGAAACCCCCGAACTTCACAGCGCTGAACACCACGAGGACCAACATCCTCATGACTCTGGAGAGGCAGGGAACACAAGTTCAGAGGCCAAGGGCCATGACCGCTGAAAATAGAAAAAACATGAAGAAGTTCTGCCAATTTCATCGCGATCATGGCCACGACACTGAGGATTGCTTCCAGCTGAAGAAGTATATTGAATCGCTGATAAAACAAGGCCAACTTCGGCGGTACCTACGGTTGCCTTCCCCGAAGGGGAGGAAAGAGGAGGAAGGAAAGGTAGAAGATGAGGACTACGACTCCGACAGGCGGAGAAACCGAAGTCCGAAGAGGCGCCCTCCACCCCCTGCGGGAGTCATACAAACAATCACGACGGGGCTCCCATCCTCGGAAAGAAAAAGGAAGGCCAGGGAAATAGCTGTCATGGACTATCAAAGTCCAGCGAAGAAGGTATCCCGATAAGATGGTTCCACAGTCGTCTTCCCTCACGACGACCCACTCCTGATCATGGCAAGAATTGGAAACTGGGATGCTGATCATGGCAAGAATTGGAAACTGGGATGTCAAAAGGGTATTGCTTGATGACGGATCAAACGCTGACGTCCTATTTTCACAACTGCTGCCGAGCTTAGGCATATCCATCAATGATCTCAGGCCTGTCACTTCACCGACCTTCGGGGTAGGACCTTCCGAGTTACCCGTCCTCGGGTGGATCGACCTTCCATTAATGATGAGAGGGACTTCGGTCAAAGGAGCAGCTGAGTTGTTTGCCTCGACGATGGCGAGGTTCATCGTCATGGATGTCCCCTCATCATACAACGCCATCCTTGGAAGGCAGACGCAGGGAAATCTGCACATTCGCCCTGACGTGAGACATTTGACTGTCACTTTCGCCACCAAGGAAGGAGACGCAGAAATCTTCATAGATCAGGGCGAAGTAAGAAAGGTGTTCGTCAAAGCCCGAAAAGCCCCAGCAAACAATTTCACACAAGCTGTAGAAGAAGGGGCTTCAAAGTCAAAAAATGGCGAGAAAGAAGTTTCTGGCAAGGTGGAAATGGAAGAAGTGGAACTTATCCCAGGACGAAGTACCCAAATAGGAAAAAACTTGTCCGAAGGAGATAAGAAAAAACTTGTATCCTTTCTGGTAATGAATAAAGACCTGTTCGCCTACTCGCCGAAAGACAGGCCGGGGGTAAATCCGCGCGTAATACAACATAGCCTCAAAGTAAGTCCGGAAGCAAAGCCTGTCCGGCAAAAGAAACGAGGCATCTCAGCCCATAAAAATGACTTCGTCAAAACCGAAGTCCAACGTTTATTGGAGGCAGATGTAATCAGGGAGGTCAAGTACCCCGAATGGCTAAGCAATGTGGTGATCGCCACAAAAGAAGGAAGCAACAAACTTCGGATGTGCATCGACTTCAGAAACCTGAACAATGCTTGCCCAAAAGATTCATATCCTCTCCCGCCAATAGATCAACTGGTAGATTCAACTGCCGAATACGGGCTCCTAAGTTTCCTAGACGCCTTCAGCGGCTACCATCAAATAAAGATGGACCCCTAAGACGAAGAAAAAACAGCCTTCATCACCGAGGGGGGGACATACTGTTACACCAGGATGCCTTTCGGGCTCAAAAACGCAGGAGCCACCTACCAGAGGTTGATGAGCAAGGTCTTTAATGACCAAATAGGGAGGAACATGGAAGTGTACGTAGATGACATGATAGTTAAAAGCAAGCTGCCTGTAGACCATGTCACAGACCTAAGGGAAACTTTTCACCAGCTCAGGACCTTCGGAATTCGCCTTAACCCTGAGAAGTGCACCTTCGGGGTAACTTCGGGAAAGTTCCTTGGGTACATGGTATCAGAAAGAGGCATTGATGCTAACCCAGAAAAAATTAAGGCTCTGTTGGAATTCCGAACTCCTGCCACAATAAAAGATGTGCAGAGACTTGCTGGAAGAATAACCTCCCTTAGCAGATTTATTTCCAGATATGGAGACCGGTGCCGAGCATTCTTCAAAGTCCTCACTAAGGCAGCAAAAAGGAAGGACGACCTCGAGAGTAATGATCGTGCTTGGAATGAAGACTGTCAAAAAGCCTGGGAAGAACTCAAAATCTACTTGGCTCGCCTGCCCACTTTGCGACAGCCCCGCGAAAGAGAACCTCTTGTCTTGTACCTCGCCGTCACAGAAAAGCAATAAGCTCAGTCCTTATGAAAGAGGAAAGGGTGAAGCAGTGGCCAGTCTACTATGTGAGCAAGTCCTTGCATGGCACTGAAATCAGATATCCTTTGTTACAGAAAGCTATATATGCCTTGGTCCTGGAAGGAAGAAGGCTACGACCATATTTTCAGGCTCACCCCATCATCGTCCGAAGTAGTTTACCCCTGCGGGACGTCATGAAGAAGGTTGACCATTCGGGAAGGCTCTCCAAATGGTGTATAGAGCTTGGCGAACACGACATCACTTATGAACCTCGGAAAGCCATAAAAGCTCAAGCCTTGGCAGATTTCATTGCCGAGGTCCCCATTACCGAGGACAGCCACCCAAGTCCCGACGAAATGAGCCAGAATGGGCCTTGTACGTTGATGGTGCCTCGGGCGCCGAGCACCAAGGAGCAGGGGTGATCATTAAAGGCCCCGAAGGCCTGGAAGTAATGAAGGCCATTAAGTTCAGCTTCAATGTCACCAACAATATGGCTGAATATGAAGCCCTCATAGCGGGCTTGCGCCTGGCCAGAAAAATTGGTGTCAGAAACTTGAAAGCCCATAGCGATTCCCAGCTAGTAGTTCGGCAAACAGCAGGGGACTACGGGGCGAAGGATCCAACACTGGAAAAATACCATGAATTAGTAACGAAGCTTATTCGAGAATTCGACACCGTGCGAATCGAGAGCGTGCCTCACAGACATAACGCTGAGGCAGATGAATTGGCAAAATCAAAAGCATATACTGAGGTGCTAAGCCAGCCGAGCATTACAGTGCTGAGCATAATGACTTCGGGAAGAAGCTGGAAAGACCCAATAAAAACATATCTCGAAACCAATACGCTCCCCGAAGACCCCAATGAAGCAGCAAAAGTGCGGAGACGCTCCGGTCGTTTCTTTCTGATTGGAGAAGAGCTATATCGGCAGGGATATGCAAATCCGCTACAGAGGTGTGTTGGCGAAGAGGATATTGAAATAATCCTCCAAGAAGTTCACGAAGGCGCTTGTGGTTTGCACATCGGAACCGACGCCCTGGCAGCGGTGATACTTCGCCAAGGATACTTTTGGCCTACCCTGAGGAAAGACGCTAGACGGTTCGTCCAGAAATGTGGTAATTGCCAAAGACAAGCAAAAATCCATAGAACACCCTCGGAGCTGGTGACCTCGGCAAACTATCCCTGGCCCTTCGCCGTTTGGGGCATAGACCTTATCGGGCCGCTCCCGACAGCGCCTGGGGGCGTGAAGTTCTGCTTAGTCGCAGTAGACTATTTCTCTAAATGGGTCGAGGCAGAACCTTTGACGACTATCTCGGCAAGAGAAGTGCGCAAGTTCGTGTGGAAAAACATAGTATGCAGATTCGACATACCGAGGGTACTAGTGGCTGATAACGGATCCCAGTTCATAGACAAAGGGTTCCAAGAGTTTATCAGCAACCTCGGAACAAAGATGCACTTCGCCCCGGTAGCTCACCCCCAAAGCAATGGGCAGGTGGAAGTATCTAACAGGACCATAAAAGATGGTCTGAAAAAGAGACTGGGGGAGGCAAAAGGGAAATGGCCAGGAGAACTCCAAAGCGTACTATGGAGCTACCGAACAACGCCCCGAAGGGCTACAGGGGAAACTCCTTTCTCGCTCGTCTTCGGTACGGAGGCCATAATCCCAATAGAGGTAGTGCGACCATCAATACGAGTGCAGGTATTTGATGAAAGTGGAAATGACCTCGGCTTAAGAACCAAGCTCGACCTCGTCGGCGAACATAGAGAAATAGCGGAACTAAGAAGGAAAGCTTTCCAGCAAAGAGTGGCCGCCGCTATAAACTTGCGAGCTAGGCCAAAAGGAATAAAAAAGGGTGATCTCGTTCTCCGAAAGGCGGAATTCGCACCCCGGAGGCCATCACACGGCGTACTTCGCGCGAATTGGGAGGGACCTTATCTGGTTCTTGCCGAAGTACGAAGAGGGGTGTACAAGCTCGGTGACGCCGAAGGCGTGGAATTAAAAAACACTTGGCATTCAGATGCCTTGAAAAAGTTCTATGCTTAGAATCTTGACGAAAGGGTTTACATTGTACAAAGTTAGAAAAAATTTTCTAGCTACACGGGCTTCTGAAAGAAAGATTCTTGAACAAAAGATATACTAAAATTCCGCGAAGATGGTCGCCAGAATAAGCATGGGTGCGATTTCCTGAAGTCCCTCGAACAAGCATGTTCGGGACAATAGGAAATGTAAAACCTTGCGAGAATTTCTAAATACAAAGGCTCACAGAGAACCGATCTAATCTTCCGAAGTCTCTTGAGCAAACGCGTTCGGGGCAAAAAGGAATGAACAATCTCACAAAAAAGACTTAGCCAAAATTTCTTACAGGAAAGAAAAAAAGTCTTTATTAACAGACAAGATCGGTTTACAAAGAAGAAGGACTACCAAGAAAGAAAGAGTACAAGGAAGGAGAAAAAGAAGGCAGAAGGGGCCTGAGATAAATTAGGGATTCTCGGCGTCCCGGGAGCCACTAGCCCCTGCATCCTTTTCCGCCACCACCCGCGCCGGAAGAGTCTGAGGCAGGTTCAAGTGCTCGAGCTTGGACCAAGTCCACCGAGGTCCCTCAGGAATATTTAGGGCCTCCAGGAAAGAAAGGTCGAGATCTGGAAACTTCAGAAGAACTTGATGACGAACGAGACAAAACCCGTCTTGAAAACCAACTTTGGTCATCTCGTCGGATTTCCTCTTCTCGACCCCAAGATCATTAAGCTCCTTCTCCAGGTCTTCAACCTTTTTCCTTAATGCCTTCACCTTCTTTTTTCTCGACTCATCCTTCCCCTTCTTCGAAGAATCGACCTCGGCTTGAAGTGCGGCTTTCTCGGCCTCCGCCTTCGCCAGAAGAGCCGCAGAATCCGACTTCTCCTTTTGAAGTGCCTCATTAACCGAAGTCAGCTCCGCCACTTTTCCGCCGAGGTCGGAAATCTTCTGGGAGGAGTCCTTTATAAGTTCTTCTTTTTCCTTCGCAAACTCCTCCCGAAGGGCAGCAATCTCTGACGCCGAAGTCTGGGCCAGCTGAGTGTTCCGAGTGAGCAGGTCCGAGCACTGGGTCTTGTATTGTTCTATAGTCTTTGAAGCGGCGGCCCGGTACATCCCCTGCCTCGCCACCCGAACTCTGAGGAATCCGGCATATCCCAGCAGCTGC